>JASKOT010000024.1:0-263484 GCA_032158125.1 Papiliotrema nemorosa
GGTAAGAGGAGGAGATGAGTATGGTAACAGAGTGGGTGGTGTCGGTGGGTGGGAATGGCTCCTACAGTACGAGTACAGTTTACGGATTCGGGGTTTTTTGGGCCCCCCCCCCCCCCCCCCCCCCCCACTATATTGAGGTCTGGCCCATTTGTAGTGTGATGCCATCTCTTCTTCGCCTTTGGCGCTATTTAATCCTCGCTTGGCCGCTCTCTCCCATTGTCGCTCTCGTCAGTGGTAACAGAGGCGTGTCGATCAATTACCTAATTTCCCGAAAAGAACACGGCCAATCCAAGGGCGGGCTTTACCCTAGACCGCCTAATAGCCCTCCCCTACTGCCTCCCTGGTGCTTCCTTCCTGGCGCCTCCCCGCCCATCGGATCCCACCTCTCGACTCTCTTTTTCCACACACACCACCAACCCCCTCATTGTTGGACCCTCGCCGAGAAGCCATCATTCCATCTACATCTTCTGCCGCATACCGTCCGAATATATCCCCCGTTCCCGTTTGAACGTGCTGCCGTGCAATATCAGATGTTCCTGTCGGCGGGTGCAATCACCCAGTGACACAACCAAGACCCAGTGATCGATATCCGCCAAGCGACTTTCTAGGGTCACTCGCGGCTCTCTATAGACGATACACACGATAGAGCCATCTAGCAGACAGGTCCTCGTCCACTTTGACATTGTATTTACACCTCGAAGCGCGCAGAGCCAAAATCATCACCCCTGGAAAAATCCCAAGTCGCAGCTGAATCCCGACAGACGCCGGACACCCGGACTAGTGGATTCTTCAGTCTACCCCATCCCTTCGAAAAGAGCAATAAAGTCCCATCAAACACGGCTGGGAGTGCTTGTGTGAGTCTCCCAGATTATCCATCTTGAGCCTCGCATACATAGGGATCGCGCTGAATACGCCAGCTCAACACCGAGGCGGACACCCTCCGTCAGGGGTATTTACCGGTCAACGACCATTACTATAATATCGACAGTGACCACTGTCTATTGCTCTCGTCTATCTCGGTAGCAATCACGCTGGTAAGGAGATCTTATCACCCAACGACCTTTATCCTGTATCCCGAAAGTGTCTACGCACCGCTGTCTACACACATACGATCAGGTACGCGGCACCCTTTGTTTCAACCATCCTCCCTCCTTCCAACCTTTGGAAACCCCCTACCTTTCGGTCCAACAAGAGAGAAGTGCGATCAAGTAAGAACAACGTGTACCGTTCTCTCCTGGGACCTGAGAGGGGAAGTAAAGTCAACAGCCACACACGCGACACCAGAAAACGGCACTGATCGGCAAACCTCGAGCCCTTCCAACCCTACACCGCGAGGTGTTACTTTTTTTTTTGTCATCCCTTCTCTTCCTCTCCTTTTCGTCATGACCTCCCCTACCAGTTCTATCCGCACAATCAAAAGGGAGCCTGGTCTGGACAGGTACTCACCCTCGCCCATCGAAGAGAGAAATGATGGGTTGGGAGAGCCGGGCGCTTCTACTTCAACCACATCAACAGGCATCCCCGTTCCACGCATGCCCACGTCCTCTGCGCAGAGTCCATCTATCGGTGCGCTTGGTATACGGATAGGTGAACGTGAGCGTGACAGAGGCGTGGGAGCTTCCTCATTCCACTCATCTTCATCCTATTACCAATCTCCGTCAACTCATCATCCCTCAACCGCACGATCACCCTCGGGCTCGTCATTGTCTTCTCATCGATCCCACCCTTACGCAAGACGAGAGTCGTTTCCCCCGTTGCAGCCGGATCCCACCCAGCATTCGCACTCTTATCCGTCAAGGGACACCGGCCGAGATCTGCCTCGGATACACCTGCCAGCACCTCCGCCAGCACCTGATTTATTGTTGAAAATAGAGGCAAACGATAGAATGGTGCCACCTTTATCAAACTTGGTCATCCAGTCACCGCGGGAACGACCCGAGATGCGCCGGAGCCCGAGCGCTGGATCGAGCGGACGGCCGGGAGTTCAACTCCCTTCTCTACATTCAATCACTGGCACGACGATCTCTCCTACCAGTCAAGTACATTCGGCGCACCCAAATTACTCACCAAGGAGAAGTATTTTGGATGATTCACGGCCAGTCTCGCCTCGTTCGCCGCCGCGAAGAGCCCCGAGTCCTGGGGCGTACCCCCTCCGTCCAAGCTACTCGTATGAACCGTTCCATCCAAGTTATCCTCCGCCCGCAGAGTACGACAGGCGATCGCCTGCTTCTGCTGATAATCGCTACCCGCCTCCGCATGAGCATCCCTCACTTCGACAACATCATCGAGCCTCCGAGACTTCGCGGTATGAGCATGATCCTTATCCTCCCTCCTCTCACCACTCATCACGAGAGACCGATCAGCAACACCCGGCTTTTCCCTCGCGTCAGGCGCATCACTTTTCGCATGCGCAATCACACTCGCATTATGCGCCTCAAATCCAACACGAATCGCAACATCGTCGTCATCATATCGGTCCTGAGCGAACATCTCATCATTCCTCGTCCGCTTCTTCACGTCGACGTGTCTCGCCGACGAAATATCAAGAACCAGCCTCGCCACTCCGTACGGTCCCACCTGAACTTCGAGGTTCAATGCCTCAACCTCCTGGAGCGTATTACGCTTCTTCAAATCGATACGGTGACCCTCCCACTCGATCCAGATCGCAGTCTCACTCGTCCAACTCTATCCGAGGTCAACCTCCACCAGAGCCGAACGCAGATCAAGGGCCAGGACAGAACCGTCGTTTGGCGCACCTTATGAGTGAACAAAAACGACGAGAGTGAGTACATCTTGTGATTCTACCCACAGCATTGCCACCGTTGCGTTGCCATCGCCAGATCGCAAGCTGATTGGATAGATCTATCAATTCAGGATTCACAGCTCTCCGTTCGGTCCTGCCCACTTCTGCCGCTACCGACTCCAAGGCCATCATTCTGCGTAAAGCCGTCAGTCATATTCACCACATTGAGAGTTTACTCCGTAAAGCAGGAGTCAACCCCTCGATAAGTATGAGCGCCCCCGTCTTGACCCCTTCGTCTTGGGATGACGACCATGACAGGATTGAAGGGTACAATATGATGGAGGGACCAGAACAAGGTGATGTGGATATGGACGAGGATCGGGGAGGATGGTCGTTGCAAGAAGCCCATGGACTAGAGCGGCCTCCAATGGAAAGACATGTGAGAGAGACACAGCGGGAGGAGGGAGGGATGAGATATAGAACCATGCCAGCTTCGTCTAGCTCGGGTTCAAGACGCAAGAGTCGGCAATAAAAGAAGAGGAAGAATAGCCTAATGGCTCACAATGCATATTTTGGGTTAGTGCGTGGAGACAGTCCTACCAAGGCATCAACTCCAGTACATCCCGCATTTGTGGATCTGCTGAAGATACTCGAACCGCATTCTGGAGTCTCGGGATTCCGACTGACCGTGCTGCCAGTACGGAAAAGTGTCGTCTTGGTGGATTGTCTGCGATTACTGCAGGCACCCCCGTGTATATGAACGGGGTGGTCACGGCGAGGATACAGAGCTGGTCCCGCACAGGCGCTTCAGGTGTTCAGCAAAGCATGACTTTGTAATGTCTTCTTCCCGGTCTGAGCCCAGACTGCAGCGAGGGATGATTGTGAAGCTGGAGCAGTACAGTACATGGTGCGAAGTGGCCGGTCAATGCGGATGAATGTTCGCATGTGCGATTTCTGACAAGGCTCCTTTTTCCCTGCATCTCACCCAATCGCAGTGGCAGATGATCCAGGTGAAGACTGCCTTCAAAGCCCCCAAGGAATTCGCGTGCGCGATCGATACTATTGGGCACGCGCATCCACGTACAGTACATTACCAGTTTGTCGAGATGTCACTTCAAGAACCAAGACCGAGCATTCCAGCCCGCAATCGAGCGAATGATGCGGATATTCATCTGCATGCGGTGACATTGCTGAATTGCTATGCACTGCACCAGGTACCATGGCGAGATTCGGGGTTGTTTTCGGGGGCATCGCCATATCTCAACCCCTGGTTCGCCAGGCCACTTCCTCCTCGCTCGCTCGGGGTAGTCTATCTTCTTCCTCGGACGACATCAACCGGACTCGATGTGCTGGAAGGGCTTCTTCGTCGTCTTCTTCTGCGGCTTGAGGGGCAAGAGGGAGGTGAGATTGACGGTGGGATAGTTTAGCTTGATCAGGTCAGCATAGTCCTTGGGGTTGAATGACAAGGTTGAACGAGGTGTCGATCTAAAGCTGAAAGAAGGTGGTGCAAAAGGGGACGCCGAACATGGGACATACGGTAGTAAGTTCTGTAAGAAACCCAAGCTGTATCCTTCAGCATAACTTCAAGGTGTTCTTAATAGGTTCTCAATAGGACTCACCGATAAACATGCCCAATAACGAACCGACAAGAACGTCCTGCCAGTGATCTGGGCCAAGTCAGCATCTCAACTACCCATATCATGCTCGAGTTGACTTCACGTACGTCTGTTATCCTCTGTCCTGCTGATGGCGACCATGATACCGCCCAACAAGGGAGAAAGCGCAAACCAAGCTCGAGTCTGAATAATCAGGTCAGCGACAGCCCCCTTGTGCTTGTGAGAGGAAGCTGCGACTCACTCGGTGTCCTCTTAGATCCCACAAATGCATCTTGCCCGCCAGGTACAGACTCAAAAACCCGAGTCCAGCGAACGATACTGCCGTCAGCGTCTATGTGGATTGAGCGGGTGGGTCGTAACTCGCGGGAACTATGGCCCGAAGGGAAACTCTTGAACCCATCATTGAGGACCAACAAATTGGTATTTGTACATATATCCACGGTGGATAGCCCGAATACAGGATGATCTGTCGCTCCTTCTCGAGGGAGACAACGAGAGATAAGATCAGGTCGAGGTCGACCAACGGACATTTTGATGATTTGCGTCACGACCCCAGTCATAGTGTACGACATGAACAGGCCTACCTCTCAGCTTGAGTCCGATACACGCGAAAACAAGTTGGACTCACCGATGACTGCATTGTGCGTGTCCCATCGAGTTCGAGAGACGAGCAGACTAAGTGGGACAAGGATCAGAAGGGGGATTCCAGCAGAGATGATCCCTAACAATCTATACATCAGCACGATTGATGTTGGTGTCCCAGCGGAGAGTGACGACTTACAGAGGGGGAACACGCTCGTGGACAGCATAAGAATGTTGGATCGAGATGTCGTTTAGTGAAAACTCCCTTTTATGTCCTCCAGATCGATTCAGAATCGCCAAAACAACCCACAACACCGCTGCCAATGCCCAATCTGGCGCATAACTCTTGACGATACTCCCCAAGCTACAGGGTATAGTGGCCCGGTTCAAATCTGCTTGTTCTTGAACACCCCAATTGATAGCGTCCGGTCGACGTTGGTCTTTCTGTGAAGAGGTAGAAGGACGACCGTTTGTGGGACGTGAATCGAGGGGGAGCTCCAGAGGTGGGGAATCTGTCCGTGCGGAAGGGAAACAGAATCGGACTGTATCTGTGAATGAAACCATGGCGAGCAAAGGGGAATGGAATGACAGTCAGAAGGAGCTGAGAGTAGTGAGCATTGACAGAATCCGTATTCCACGGAACAGCCCCTGCGACCGATGCGGTCTCCACCGGGACCAGTCGGAATCAATGACAATCATCTCTTATTCAAATTCATCGCTCATCCTGCGCCAAGGTATTAGACGACTCGGATCGACGTATAAAGATGCATATGGATAGCATATCGACAATATGTATCAGACAGGATCAAGAAAGCTGCCGAATCACGATCAACTAGGTCGCTTCACTCGACTTTTGTTTGGTACTGCACATCGTGCTGCCTAATCTGAGAGGTGTCAGTAATGCGCCCTGTATGCTCAAGAAATGTGTCGACTCACAAAGCAATCGAGTGTAGATGTTGGTCGAGTGGCCAGAGATTTGCTTGTAGATGTTCTCGACCTCTTCCTCTCCTACGTCACTGATATCCGCCATCAAGTACGCGATGTCTCCCTTTGAATCTGAGAATTGCTTGACGATATTGTGGTCCGCCAAGACATTGTTGACTCGCTTCAACACACCAGGCTCATTCTTGTGGACGTGGCACACTCGGATATGTCGATCGTCCTCGATCGTAATGGCTCGCAGGTCGACCTCGGGGAAGTTGACCGCTCCAACCGTCGTTCCACTCTCGATATATCGGAGCAAAGCCGTGCTGACCTCTGTACCGATAGCTCGTTGAGCTTCCTCGGTCGAACCACCAATATGAGGTGTCATGATCAGGTTTGGCACTTTGCGCAATCGGGGGATGAAGTCACCCAGTGTTTCTGTGAATCCAGGTCCGTTCGATCCAGGTTCCTTGGGGAAAACGTCGACCGCTGCACCTGCCAAATGACCAGACTCCAGAGCCTCGGCCAAAGCACTCAAGTCGACGACCTTTCCTCGAGCATTGTTGATCAGGTATGCACCCTTCTTCATCGCTGCAATCTCCTCTTTGCCGATGAGGTCGATGGTATCTTTGAGCTCGGGCACATGGAGGGTGACAAAATCTGCTCGGCTGAGTAATTCCTGCAGAGTCTCAACTTGTCGCGCAGTACCGAGCGGCATGATGGGGATGACGTCGTAATAGATGACGCTCATACCGAACGACTCGGCGAGAACAGACAATTGGGTACCGATGTGTCCGTAACCGATGATACCGAGAGTCTTCCCTCGGACTTCCCAACATCCCTTGGAGACCTTGTTCCAGATTCCATTTCTGAGTTCTGACGCTCGGTCGATCAGTTGTCGGGAAAGAGCAATGATCTCTGAAATGACGAGCTCGGCGACAGATCGCGAGTTGGAGAAGGGAGAGTTGAACACGGCGATACCTCGTTCGGCAGCGGCGAGGAGGTCGACCTGGTTGGTTCCGATACAGAAGCATCCAATCGCGACGAGCTGGATTGTCAGTACAGACATTGCAAGGGGAGTCTCGACGCACGTTCTGACAAGCCTCGAGGACCTTTTTGGTGACCTTTGTCTTACTCCTGATACCGACAGCAGTGTAGGCAGGCAGCTTGGAGATGAGCTCCTCCTCGCTGAACGCTTTGGTGTAGTGGTCCACCTGTCAATATCAGCTCGCATCCACGTACAGCCTTGAGTGTGCTCACCTCGAATCCAGACTGCTTCAAGAAGTTTGCTGCGTCCAAGTTGATATTCTCCAACAACAGAATCTTCTGCTTTCCTTGCCTTTTGGGCGTAGCGACACCTTCGGGTTCCTCTGCCAACGGGTAATCCGGTGGCAGGAACGCGGTGAGTTGCCTGGCGATGCTGTGTATGTTTCCCGACGCGCTTCGATGCCTCAGATGAGATCCGGGAGATGTACCCAAAGAAGCGCCAAACGAGTTGGCAGCGGCGAATGTATTCCTCGGAGAGGTGGAGAGGGCGGCTGAAGGTGATGTAGGGCCATATGAGGATTGAGGGACACCTCGGGTATTGGCGGGTATGGGGATGCTACAGTCAGCACAGTCGGGTGGGGGAGCGTTACAAGTTGGGAGGTTCCGAGGCGGACACGGAGGGTCTTCGACCTGCTGAGATGGGTGTAGATTGCGACATGGGTGATGGGGCTGTTTAAATGGGGATGGTTGGGCTGAGCAAGATGATATATAGAACCAAGAGATGGAATCGAGTCGGTTGAGAGGGTCGTTCTTTTGCACTGAAATTCGGAGAGATCGAAATGGGCATCAGATCACGTCACTCGAAGGGGGCAAAATCGTAATTGGCGATTAGCGGGATCAAATCGGGGTGGATTACAAAACATCGCCGTGGCATTACAAAGTCGGTTTGTAATGCCCGTCCGGTGCGCTCTGTTGTGAAATATTTCGGTGGAGGTGTTCCGACCTCGCTCAAAGTTCTGATATCCCTGCTGCGTCGACTTGCGACTCGGCTCAACGACCTCTGTAGATCGAGCAAGACTTGGGGAAGGATCTCTATTCATTCAAGCATCGTAACGGCCGAAGCATCAGATCCCAAAGCGTGACAGGGGTACCCATTCTTCCAATTACACTCGTCTTGACCCCCTTCCCATAATGGACTTCCTGCCTGTCGCCCCACTGCCCGAGGCACCTCGAGCCTCCTCCTCCACCACTCCCCACTCTCGTCATTTCCACTCCTTCCGACACCCTCTCTTCATCAAACACCCCTCTCCCATCACCCATATCCACTTCTCGCCCACTCGCCCACACCGTTACGCCATCAGCTCATCTACCCGGGTCCTGATATATGCCCCAAAGACCGGAAAGGTGGTCAAGCAAATAACAAGGTTCAAGGATACGGCCAGAGGTGGAGAATTTAGGAAAGATGGGAAACTGGTCGTTGCGGGAAGTGATGAGGGTCTCGTCCAAGTCTTCGACGTGAGCAGTCGAGCAGTCTTGAGAACAATGAAGGAGCATAATCAGTCAGTCAATTATGTCGGATCGGGTAAGAAGCTGACATTTAGGCCGGTTCATGTCACTCACTTCTCCCCGCATGAAGGACAGATATTATCAGCTTCGGACGATAACACTGTCAAGATATGGGACCTCTCCACCCAGAGCTGTATAAACACCTTTTCCTCTCATACCGATTACGTCCGATCAGCCGTATTCCACCCAACCGATCCTCATCTTGTCCTCTCGGGATCTTATGACTCTACATTCAGGATACACGACATGCGGATATCCCCAGACTCCTCAAACGTCACAACGATGAGGCATGGTGGTGCGCCCGTTGAAGACATTTTGGCTTTTGCCTCTGGTGGAGTGGGAGTTTCAGTCGGTGGACCGATATTACGAGTTTGGGATTTGAACATGGGCAAGTGTATACGGGCGTTGAGCAATCACCAGAAGACGGTGACGTGCGCGACGTTTGACGGTACAAGGAAGAGGGTCTTGACAGGTGGTCTGGATCAGATGGTCAAGGTGTATGATGTGGAAGAGTGGAAGGTCGTGCACACGATGCGCTATCCGGCGCCTGTTCTCACTCTGGCTGTTTCGGTGAGCTTTGAAACACGCGGGAAATGCAGAAGTTGACAAGAAGCCGGACGACACACATATCGCAGCGGGAATGACGGATGGAACACTGTCTGTCCGAAGGCGTGACCCCAAAGCTAGCGAAGTGGCAGAGGAGGAAGCAAAGCAGGCTGCCTTATCAAATGGGTCCTACGAATACTTTGCGGATATGGAAGCGGTCTTCGGACAGGGTCACGTCAAGGCGAAGGGCAAGGATCTGCCACCGGTCGTTGGACCAGCAGACGAGTTCAAGGTCGAACGAAGGCGGCAAGAAAAGTTGCGGCCATTTGAGAAGCACCTCAAATCGTTCAAGTACTCTGCAGCGCTCGATGCGGGTCTGAAGAAGGTGAGTACACATGTCAGGGTGAGGATACCATGCTAATGTCGCAGGACGTCCGACCGGCCGTGACGTTTGCTTTAATACAAGAGCTCATTCAGCAAGATGCTCTACGCATAGCTTTGGCTGGACGGGATGACGTGACTTTGGAACCGATTCTGTCTTTCTTGGTTCGACATGTGACCGATCCTCGATTCGGCGAAATGGCCAGTGATGTAGCTGGTGTCATTATAGGTAAGTCACCATACGCGCCAATATACACATGGCTAATCGATGCAGACATCTACACCCCGATATTGGGGCAGTCGCCGTTGATAGACGAGATGCTGGGTCGAATACAAACCAGAGTAGAGAGGGAGCTGGGATTCCAGAAGGAATTGATGAAACTTCGAGGGGCTCTGGACATGACCTTGACTCAGGTAAATCCTCGCATATGATGTAGACATGAGGATTAAGCTGAATGCCAGGCGGCGATGACTCAGATCGCAACATCGTCATAGGATCATCACATGGTATGCATCACGACGTAATGTGCGACATGCGATCGACTGTCTTGGCCCGAGCACAACCACGAGGGCGCATGTCCTGGACTCACCATTCCGAGTGGCATACGAGGTGGCTGGATCCACCAGACCACCTCCTGACCGCCACTCTATGATCCAACTTCAACACGCCAACAACTGACAGGCTACAATATTCCGATTCTGACCAGAGAACAGCAATGTACCTGACTGTCGATCATTTTAGCGCTGATCAAAACGCACTAACTCTCACGATCGGGGAAGAGGACAAGGGGATATTTATGTCTGGACTCGTTCGATACACCTTGGCGTTTTGCTTCATCCCCCGTTCCTTCTTTTTTCTTTGCTTATATCTTCTGACATTGTGGCGCTGGGTTCCGAGCTTGACATTTATAATATCGACGACTGTTTGACGACCACGAGCGATCTTACGACATCGACCACGAGTAATACGAAGGCTTCGACCTGACCTCTAGAACGATATTACGAAACCTACTGATCTCACACCACTCGGCACGAACAGGACGTGATACAAACTCTACAGGTACACGCTTAACCTCTACACGGCAATATGAACACTCCACTACTTGACTTCTCGGCTACACTGCCCACAAGTACCAACAAGATTGTATCCTCCTTCACTCCCTGTAGCGAGGACGACATGTCTTACCCCAGTCCGTTACCCGCTTTCAACCCATCCATTATCCTCTCCACTCCATCGCAATACGCCTATCTCCCTCAAAGTCCTCAATCTGCAGGATCATCCGCCTCAAGAGGCGCACCGGCCAGGTGGGCAGGGAATCAGGCTGTCTTGTACTCCCCTTGGTGTCCTGATACACCCCCTCACGGCGAACGTGAGAACGCAGAGGATCTGGGAGATGGAACGGCATGGCCGCTTCTACCAAACTTCAGATTGGGGCGATCTTGCATTATTGAGACGGAACACACTTTTCCCGTATGTCCTGCTGAGCGTACTCTTGAATCGTATCTAATGCCACAGGAAGTCCGAAATCCCTTACCGGTGAACGAGGGGAATGATCATGAGTATCAGCACCCCACGCATCGTGATGACGGGTGTGTTACCTGGATGAGCAAAGCAGAAAGCGATTCATCCGATGATCTTGGTTCTAACCTCGAACGATCACCGCCGCCCTCTGAGGTTGATTCGACGGAGTTCGAGCCTCGATCTCTCTCCTTCCCTGCCGCGCCACACTTATGCTCCATCGAGATGTTTGACGATACGCCCCTCTCACTCGACTATGAGACTGATGAGATACATCCTCCTCATTCGCCTGAGCAAGATTGGACAGAGAGGCAATTGAGAAGTCCTTGGTTGGCGGGTGATCTTGTTGGAGCAGACGAGTTCTTGCACGGGGAAGGTATGGTCGAGCGGGAGAAGAGGCTTGGGAGGTCCAAGGTGATGATGGGTGGAGTGGGAATGGTAGGCCTTGGCTTTTAGCCTCGAGGCACGATACCGGTAGTTGAGTAGCCATCGCGGTAGCCGATGCGGTCAGATGGTCGGATGAACAAGATGAACAGAAGACAAAAGAGTACGAGTAGCGTCAGAAGTCAATACAGAAATGAATAATGTCAGAAGTCAACAATGAAAGCTAGAATTCACTTCTTCGCATACGTCAGCACGATCGTGCTAACGCCTGCCGTGCCCGTTCTCGTGGTCGTTTGTCATGCAATGGATAAGTCGCTATGGACCCAGTATACACCGCCTACTACACGCGCAAGCGCTCCATCCCAAACCCAAGCCCTCATGAATGAAATCCCAGCCCTCGCTTAGAATCTCAACTTGGAGAAGACTACCATCAGCTCGGCATTGGCAACCCTAGAATGGAGTTACTCACACCATCGGTTGGTACCCTTGGCGTATCGCTCCTCGAAAGCCTTCTTGATGGCCTTCTTCGAGTCGGATCGTTGAGTGGGCTCCTTGAAGGTGTCGTTGGTGACTGATCCTTTCAAAGACTCGAGCTCAAGTTGGTATCGGGTGGGGAGGAGGTGAGAGTAGTTGATGACCTTGATGAAAGGCTTGACCTTGGATCGTCGAGCAACCTTCTTCTTTCCCATCGACTTGGTGACCTTCAAGGGGTATCTGGAATTTCAGCGATTGTTGGATGAGGGTGCGTAGAGGATTTACCGCTCGATACCGGCAACGATGGCGTGAGGGAAAGGCCTCTCCTTGGTTCCCTCATCTCGTTGTTGGATGACAACAACCTTCTTTCCGGCTTGTCGACCGGCAAGAACGACAGCGACCTTTCCTGGCTTGTAGACTGGATATCAGTACCGGGATTGTCACATTCAATATTGAGCGGATATTTTCGAGCAGGAGGGCAAGTTGGCGATGGCAGCAGCAGTGATCTTGGTCTCCTCCCTGAAGCGCCTCCCTCTGTCTCGTCTGCGAAATCTGTCCCATCTGCAGCGATAACTTCTCGCTATCCTCCTGGCTCATCTCTCCTCTTGATTGGAAGATCTATCCGCTGCTGCTGCCGTCCATGCCGCTTGCCCATATCGATGTGTTCAAGAAGGATGCATGATACTCACCTGTATGATCAGTAAAGGTTCCAATCCGTGCGATAATTTGTCCACTCACTTTTGACCATCTGTAATGTGAAAGACGAAAACGATAGGAATCGAGAGAGAAAGAACTAGGTCAGTCGACTGGACGATAAGATTGGATTGATCGATAAGTGGACACACCTCGAACAGCTATATGGAGGAGTTAGTTGAAGAGAATGGGCTAGGTGAATACCTCGAATTCTTTGTGCCAGCCAACGGGGAGGGGGGTAAGCCTTGAGCGGGGAACACCACTCTGAAAATGCCACACTGGCAAAAGATATGCCAATGTCACCGGAGTTTCTCGGTGTTTTCCGTCTGAGTGGCGAAACTCATCATAGGATTAGGCATCCGTGGACGCCGTCCGCGCGCCTAATTCTGTTCACGTCATCTATGACGGCGATGACCGATGTTGACGTTGTTCGATTGAGAGAAGCGCGTAGTCCGGTGCTTTCTGCCCAGGCTATCGATAAGGCGCTCATTCGCAGTGGGCAGACAGACCCCATCCGTCCTCTGTCGTTCGAGGTCATACAGTCCTCACATTGAGGTCTCGTATCGATCATCCACCCTTGTACTGATCAAGCACTTTCAACCGTGCGCCGTCGAGACATCTGCACCCACGGTGGGAGAGTGTGAGCCGGATCGCATCTAACCCGGTGTCGATTGCTCCCGGCTCGACTCGACGCCTCTGTCGGATCACCGTCACACTTCCCTTGCACGTCGAGCCATCTCCCGACGACTTTGATCACCTTCACTATCACATTGTTGCGCTACATCGAAGCATCTCGTCCTGTCTGCATCTTTCGTCTCCTTTGCCTTCTTTCCGAAGCAGCACCTCTCGCAATCACCCATCCACCACTGCGGTAATCGCCCCATATCACATCATGTCTCATCACCCAATACATCTATAGTGTCACCTTGTTGTCTGACGACGACCTATCACGATATAACGATTACATTTCGCCTTCATCACACGAGTGCACCATGGCGTCTTCCCCTTTGAGACCCTTGGCGCTCCCCGCGCAACAGCGCAAGTCGGCTACTTCATCTCCCACTCCCTTGGCACAATCTACCGTGGGCGAGAGCTCTTCTGCGAGCTCTAGCGTCGCGGCTGGAGTGTCGACACAGACCACTCGAGCGGATCAGGTTGTATATCGTTATTACCTCAAGACCGTCGCGGTACTCGGAGAAGGGAGATTGACGCATTACGGCGCACCTGCCAGACCGGACAAGAAGAAGGATAAATGGGTGAGCGGCACACACCCATGGGTAGATCAACGCTTATAATAGTTCAATCTAGGCCTGCCAGAGTTTGACCTGCATAAAGCAGATTTGGCGATCTATCGTTCCATCTCTAGCTATACGGTTCCTCGGCCGACATTCGCTGAACCGGCTAACGGGGGCACGATCCCCCCACTGTTGGTTGCTTTCATCCTTGACACAAGTGATCTGCCCAACGGACAGGCTCTGATGTGGAATCGTGAAAGCGGCAAAGTCGCTCTGGATGTGAGCATGCTCGGTGGGGCTAGCAAGGGGAAAGCAAAGCAGAAGGAGCAGAAATCCGGAATCATCCTGGAGAGGTGGACCTTGCAGGCGAGGTCAGTGACTCGCGTTACCGTACTTGCACACGCTGACGATTAGTCCAAGCCAGCAGGGCGACGTTGCGAGCTCGCAAATGGCCGCTCATACGGCCTATCGTCTTGGCATCATCCACTTCAGATCCCTCTATGCCCTGATCCGTCTCTTGCCAGCTTATCGACTGTATCGACGCTTACGTCGAGCCAATAACGGTCTTCGGCTGGGCATCAAGCTTTGGGGACCGGAAGGATACCTGAACACTTCGGAGGACCTGGCCGCTGCATGGGAGGTAATGGAGAGCGACTTGATCTCGCTCGACTTTGGATTGGATCAGCTTGCCGCGGGGGACTCCACAGATCCAGACAACACCGAGAGATACAGCATCCCTTCTGTGGATCTCTTTGGGACCACCTATTCTCTAGCAGTCGATTTCAGAACAGAGGTCGATTTTTCGGTGGAAGATATGGAAAGCGTGCTAAGCGAGAAGTTTGTGGATATGGACGAAGACTGGTTCACTCCCACTGTCGCTCGACATCGCTTGGAAGAAGAGAACAATCGAGCTACCTCGGGAGACGCACGACCAAGCCGAAGAGTTTCCAATCCCACTGCAATACCGGCCACTTCTCCCATTCCTCATAGGCAACAAGCGGCTGCTCCAGGCTCATTCGGAAGTGTGGGCCTGGGAGGCTCGAAACCGAGCACAAGCCGCCTGCCGTCCGGCACGGTACCTGCTAGACCAGTACCAAGCAGTCACGGTTCTGGTCGATGGGGTGCAATGGCGGAAGGTCTTCCTTTTGCCAGTCCCTCTGCCCCGAGTGATGTCAAGGTGAGTGTCAACTATCAATGCGAGAGTGTGAGCTAAGCCATCAGGATCCCGCTTCACCTAATGTAGCCCACCC
The DNA here is from genome assembly GCA_032158125.1 of Papiliotrema nemorosa. Taxonomy (NCBI): domain Eukaryota; kingdom Fungi; phylum Basidiomycota; class Tremellomycetes; order Tremellales; family Rhynchogastremaceae; genus Papiliotrema; species Papiliotrema nemorosa. The sequence continues at coordinate 14,901 of JASKOT010000024.1, forward strand.
GCCTAGTGGGGCAAGTATGGTAGCGAGACGTCTGTCTGGTCATTCCATCAACATGTCTTCCTCTCCTTCCACATCGCTTTTACGGTCAACCCCACCTACCGGTCATGGTACGCCGCCACTAGCTCATCGACCAGGATCTTCAGTCGGTAGGACCTCTTCCTTCCTCTCGCAATCCGGTCGATCATTTACACACGCACAACTCGCCAACATGTCTCCACCAGTCGATACCGGCTTGTCGCCCATCTCACCATCATCATTGTCATTCACCAAACAGCCTGTTCCACGAAGTTTATCCGGGCGAGGTCCTCTCGTCCCGCAATCTTCATCACCTATTATTCCCGGATCGTTCGAACGGGAAGCATCAACCGCTCAAACCGGCTCGATTCCGGTCGGATCGGCTACCACCGGACCGTTGACCATTAAGCGATACGCCTCTTCGTTATCACAGCGACAAAATCGATTGGCAGGATCTGGCGGAAGTGCAGATACCCCAATTCTGTCTTCATCACCTAACCCTGCTCAATCCAGCCAAAGTCTTCTACGCCGCACGAGTACCCGAACATCGCAGGAGAGCGGCCTTCGGCATAGCTCAGCGCCAACAGTGGCAGACGATGAGATAAGCTCCTTCCTTAAAGCACTCGACCATATGCCACAACCGCCGACTCTTGCCGCTAACGCCGCTCACGCATCGCGATCCCACCTGCCTTCGACATCATCCTCACTGTCCAATCCTTCTCATTCAGCTTCGCCCTCTCCTCTCCAGGCATCTGGCAATTCGCCAAGCGGACAAGCGAGTCAGCCTGTACCCAGAGCCCCCTTGACAAGAGCTGCCGTGGATGACCAGTTGAAGCGTCTCGTGGGATCATTTGCGATCAGTGCCAGTCAGATCAGCGAGTCGATTGCAGCTTTGGACGCGGCCCCCTCACGGCAGCGGACTCCTTCGATCACTTCGACTTCAGGCAGTAACGCTCCATCAGTCGGACTTCTCACAGCTAGTAGACCGGCTTCTGCCGCGCGGAGAAGTAATCCCGCGGGCGAGATGTCTCCCCGGTACGCACCGCGTCGGCAGAGCTCTATCACAGCTCCCTCACCTCTGGCTGGATCTCCCTCCCGTGTGCCTCTACCCGAATCACCCAATTTGGAACAAAGAAAGGCTGTTTCAAGTGGTCTTACTACCGCTCGGAGTCTACCCGGAGTCGGGTCGGCTCCTCTGGCAGAGGATGTTCCTCTTCCGACGAGAATCTCCAATCCTCCAACGACCGCCTTGTCGCCTCAGACGACAGGTACATCCACCGCGACCAACGAATCTCGAACATCAGGTCGACGAGGACCCGTCCTACTTCGAGGTGGATTCGATTCTCGGCCTGCGAAACCTGGCTCTAGCCCGTCTCACAGTCCCATACGAGATTTTGCCAGGCTCAACCTGGGATCCAACAGGCCTCAACCGAGTCTTGGGTCCAGAGGCGAATCGATGAGTCTAGGGTATGGGTATGGACGAAAGACTGCCGGACAGAGAACTGCGCCGAGCAGCTTTGGTATGCCAGATCTGGATGGCCAGAGCGAGGATGCAGGAGAAAGTCCAGGTGGACGTGGAAGGCGTGAAGGAAGGAGGAGCGAAGGAGGTATGAGTCCGAGAGAAGATGAAGAGGTAGAGGGGAATTTGAGGAAGCTCGGTGGGGACTGGTGAGGTGGAGTGAGGTGTATCATATAGAGGGTGGCGTTTTGGGTTGATTGATGAAGACGAGCATCAGAAGGTTGTATATCTCATGCAGACTGTACACACTACACAGGGGTGATCCTTGAGCGCTTGACATTGGTCCAGCCGTGCTCCGTACTTGGGCCTTCGAGCCTTGTCCAGAGTGAATTCGCCACCACGTGGTGGGAGGTCAATGACCAGTGGAGGCGGTTCGATGATCAAGCGCCTCTCAACACACCTCACCTCACCTCTCCAACTTCCCTCACTTTACTCTCGTATACCCCTTCAACATGGTCAAGATCACTTTCAAGACGGTTCAGAACAAGGTCAGCTTATTCTTTATGTTTGACCTTGAGCTGATGATCTAGTTGTTCACTGTGGACGCTACGGATTCACAGACTGTCGCTGAGCTCAAGAAACAGATTCAGGAGGCTCAGACTTTCCCAGCGGAGAATCAGAAGCTCATCTACTCTGGTTAGTCATCCTTCCCTCATATTCTTCGCCTGGATGTTTGAGAAGCTGCTAGGGGTGGGACGACCGTTCAAAGAGAGTTGGATGAACGAGGTTGGGTTGGAGCTGGTGTTGATGTGAACAGGAAAGATACTGAACGATACCGCTACTGTCGGTTCGTTAAATATCAAAGAAAAAGACTTTATCGTGGTCATGGTTTCCAAGGTGAGCTCCCGCAGCGCATGATGTTTGGACGAAGCTAACAATCAGCCCAAAGCTGCCCCTGCTGCTGCTGCTGCTCCAACGCCTGCCGCACCAGCTGCGTCTTCTACTCCCGCCCCTGCCCCCTCCGCCCCTGCATCCACCGAGACCCCTGCCGCCGCACCAGCTACCGAGTCGGCACCTACTGAGACTCCCGCTCCTTCTACCGAATCATCAGCTCCTGCATCTGCGCCTGCCCCTGCAGCCGAAGCGCCATCAGGTATCATGGGCGGATCATTCAGTGTGTCGTCTCTTCACTCGATTGAATCATACGGGTATGGATGTCTGACTCGTAGTTTCGGGACCAGCTAGGGAGCAGGCTATCAACGGAATGGTGGAGATGGGTTTCGACAGAGAATTGGCGCAGAGAGCTATGACTGCCTCGTATAACAACCCGGATCGAGCGGTGGAATACTTGTTCAGCGTGAGCTAACCTTCACGATTTCCTCGGAGGTAGAGCTCATAGCAGGGTAACATTCCACAAGTTGAGGCTCCACGAGCTGCCCCTGCCCCAGCTGTATGTCCTGTCGTAAACCTTGGTATGGAGCTGATCAGATAGCCTGCTGCGCCAACACAAGCTGTATGTTACACATCGGGCCGAGAGAAGTCGTGCTGATGCACAGGCTGCACCCGAGGCTGCTCCTGCTGCCGAAACTGCCCCAGCTGCTCAACCAGCCGCTCCATCTGGTCAAGCAGGAAGCGCCGAGAACCTCTTCGCTGTAAGCTCGCCCCTTCGCATTTGTACGCATCGAGCTGACAGATTACAGGCTGCCGAAGCTGCCAGTGAGCTTCTGATTCCAAGCGGATCGATGTGTGATCTGACTATCTAGTGAACCGAGATCGAGGAATTCCCGCTGCGGGTGCTGGAGCTGGAGCTGGAGCCGGGCTCGGTGCTGGCGCAGGCGCCGGTGCTGCTGGCGCTGGAATGGGAGGATTGGAGGGTCTCGCCGATGGACCTCAGATGCAACGCATCCGAGAGGTGAGTTGATCCGGTGATGTATAGCCATTTCAGCTCATCAGTCAGATGGTTCAGCAGAACCCTGCTCTCATTCAACCACTCCTGCAACAAATCGGATCTCAATACCCTGAACTTGCCCAGTTGATCAACCAAAATTCTCAAGCATTGTACGACTTGTTGGGCGGAGCGGCAGGTGGGGAGGGAGATGACGAGGATGACTTGATGGGCCCGCAAATCATGCAGGTCAACCTGACGCAAGAGGAGGCTGCAGCAGTCGAGAGGGTGAGCTAGCAGAGATCGGATTGCGAAAGCTAACAGACCAGCTCGAGGCGCTTGGGTTCGATCGACAGCTCGTTCTGCAGGCTTATATGCTCTGTGATAAGAATGAGGAATTGGCAGCCAACTTTCTTTTCGACCAGGGAGAGGATGACCAATAGACGAATGGACGAAACGAGAGGCTGCATCTTGGAGAAGGCAGGAAATAGGGTCTAATTCTGTGATTGAGGAACCTCCAATTCCGTGGAAATGATATGACGAGTTCATGCTTCAGAACGCGGACCGAGCAACTGCATCTGTGTAAGAGCTCGGTGGCTGACAGAATAGCGGAAAGAGTTGATGGCCTGATGATGAGACGGGACGGGGAAAGGTGAAACACGGCGAACTTGGGTGGCGCATCAACGTTGTCTGGAAACCCACAAAAGAACCTCTTTCCGGGAGATGGTACCCTCGAAGCGGTTCTGCGACCATCAAGACTTTCCCGTGTCACTCGACCTGGAGATGCCATCAGATCGGTCGCGAAGAAGGTCAGGACTTTCAAGATTTGCTTCACTCAACCCTGGCCACACGTTTCGCAGGTCCAAGATGGATACGAACTGCCTTTTCCTGTTGATCTTTGATAAGCCTTATAATTGCTTTGAACTATCTGTACATACTCACGAAAACCATGCTTCGCTGCCGTCTGAGACGAGCCACGTGAAGTCAGCCTGTGTAACCCCGCTGGCGGGATGAGCTTTGTGGATGGGGGAACAAGATGTCTGAGCGCAATCGCAAACGTCCGCTGTCAAGGGTTCTCAACAACGCAAGAGATAGGTTAGTTGAAAAACATCTCACCAGGTTCCAAGCTGACAGGTAGTCATATATGTCCCGGTTGTCGTACAGGTAGTGTTCGTCCCGATGTTGGTCTATCGAGCATGGTCGAAGCCCGTCGCGACATTACTCTTCCTCTCGCTCGAGATTGCCTCGAGCATCGCAGTGGCTACCTGGGATCTGGCTATACATGTCTTGCCGACGAACATGGGATCGTACCAGCAACAAGATATAGCACTTGGCGAGTCTCAGCGCTTACGCATCCGGTCAGAGTCGAGCTGATTTGGGTAGGCATCATCTCTGCGATTCCATTGCTCTTCATATTGTTGACTACGCTGTCAATCTACCTCTCCCTTCTTCGTGCGGCACTACCTCATCCGTTCAGGGCTACAATATCGACAGTCATGTTTGCGATGATGATTCTCCCGCTCGTTCCTATCGGGTTCATTGGAACGATGCTGGGCAACACATTGCTCATGGTGTACCGTTCGTCATCACCTCACTCAAGGATATTGGGCATGTGGGCTGACGAGTAGAACTCAATCGACGGTCAGCGACAATCAACGTGGGGTTCAGCAGTCCCGCGCAAGCATGGACACATACTGTCCTCGTCGCGATCGGCGCAATCTCAAGTGAGCATCTCCATCTTCATGGCTCTTGACGGAGTCTGATGAAGCAGGCACTGCATTTCTTCTACTCATCACCTCTTTGACGCAATTCATCCTCCTCCATCCTCCATCTCGATACGCGTTCGCGCAGATTCATCTTCATCCGCAGACTAGTTTCACCCTGTCTGTCCTGGGTGTCGGGCTGTTGATCGCGGCGGGAGATATCATCATCACCCTCCCACCTGCCTCTTTTGCGCTTATCGTCACCCGTCAGTGCCTTCGAGCAGTCTCAAGGGGCTGTCTCATGTTATCTTCATGGATGGTTTACGGTCCCACGTCCATTGATTCGGCACCCTGGTCCTCCATTCGCGACACTACGCCTCGGACCACCGTATTTCCTCGTAATTGGTCGATCTTCATGAGAGGTCACGGTAAGGCAAAGGAGGGCAAGAAGAAGCTTGTCATTGGCAGTCCGCTCGTCGAGACCTTTCAGCGCATGTCAACGGAACACACGAGAGAGTTTCACGCGGGAAAGCCTGTTCAAATCATACCGGACATCGTGGTCAAACCCGCAGAAAGGGTCATCTTTCGTATGGTAAGCCCTAAGCTCCCACCTTTCCGGCATCAGATCCCTAACTGCAGCCTCCTAAGCGTGCCCCTGCGCTTTCTTTCACTTCATCCTTGTTCACAAACACGTCTCTAGCAGCCATTGCGCAGTCCTCGCCTAGTCCTCGAAATATGCGAGGCTCGAAGCTGCACCCGATGGGAAACGAGACTCGGGCCAAGATGTACGTTGGGAGCATCTAACTCCCAGTAGAGATGAATCGCTCGTCACGCCCTCTTCGCTGGAATCGGGCAATAGACTAGATTGGCTTATGCCCCCTCCTCGAGCTTTGACCGACCGGCAATCCCTTCATGCGTACGATCAACCTCTACCCGCCGAATCACCCCTGGATCCGGATATACCCATTCCTCCCACTCGCCCTGACAGCCAACGCCACGCTTCCATACCGGCTATATGGCAGTCCAACGAAGGTCTATCTCGAGGGTTCAACGTTCGAGATACGCCCCGAGGAGTCCTAAACGCAACGACGGTATCTGCAGGAATACCACGTTCCAATTCAGGCAGAAGAAAAGCTGTCCCAAGGTATGAAGTGTACGAAGATGGACCGTCAAAACCGCCCAGACCAGCTAGGAGGGAGCATGCTGCCCAAAAGTCGGTAGAGGTGGAAGTGGAAGTGGAAATGGGATCGCGCGAGTTGATTGGATCTTCTGACGTATCGTCTTCCGCTTCGTTCGGCACTTCACCGGTGGATAAGGTGGGCAGGAGAGTGACGGATCCTACTCAAGCCATCGATCCTGAAATTCCCCTCCGGACCACTAAAGAGTCTGGTTCTGATCGAGAAGCGGGATCAGCTCCTGCCAGGGGTAGTAAACCTTCGCCTTCATTGATTAGCCCACTCGATTCGCCCGATAGCCCTGCGTCCCTCTATACCCACCCCAGTCGATCTCTGTTCTTCTCGACGCCAATCCAGTCACCCACAAGCTCCAGCTCCTCCCCTTCGCCCCGGAAATCGGCGTATTCACCTCTACGTAGATCAGGCCTCAACACTTTTGTCGAAGACACAGAGCAAGGGAACAGGAGGAGCTCCGCAGAGATGAAGAGCGTAATGGCGTCTCTGTATCGCGTCACCAGGGATGCGGGTGTGCGTGTAGATCCAGGCAGATTGGGTATACGCGATAGCCAGATTGCCGGGTTGAGGGATAGTGCCCAAAGCGGGGTCAGTAGGGATAGTGTGTATAGCTTGGAAGTCTTGTCGGAACCGCAGAGAAAGTATCGCGGAGGTGTAATTTAGCCATTGTCTGTCATGCATCATGTCTGAGGCGGCTAGTGCGATGATACAGCAGTGGACACCACGCAACGCCGAGAATGGTCAATAGCTAGATTCGTGTTCAGACTCTTCGTCGCTCGCGTTTTCCTTGCCGTCGGGGGCAGTGGTCTGATCGTCAGCTCATACCGATGTCAAGCCCGCTTGACTGACCAGTCGATAAAATTCCGCAGCGACAGCATCCTGCGGGTCGATATCTAATGCCTTGACCAACCAGTTCCGCCCATTCTTCATCAAGGCCGCATTGACACTATTGCTCGAGAGGCTGGACGAATGTGTCGAGGTGTTTGTTTGTCTGGCTGATTCTGGTTGAGCGAGGTAAAAACATAGCAGACCGGCATAGGTGTGGAGAGGACCAGAGTTAATGTATGGGTGCGACGGGAGGTATCTATTCATTCAGCCTGATTGCGGCGCGACGGTAAGAGAGGAAGGGCGCACGTTTCCAGCTCTTCCAAGGCACTGCGGTACTGTTCGTGCTTGATCAAGTTCAATACCAAAGCATGCAGCACTGCAGGTTTCTGGAACGTCAGCTCGAGGAAGTCAGTGGACACTGTAGCTGGCCCTACATCCTTCTCGCTGATCATCACTCGAAGCTGCCTCAACCATTTCTCGGCATCACGACCGGACCGCTCGATTCCCGTTCCAGGGAGATTGTCCGCTTCGGCGTTGAGTATATGAAGAGCCCAATACCAGCGGGATTTCCAGTCGACCTCACGGCATTGGATCTGCAGAGTCAGGAGATGTGATCGTGTAGTTGACTTTAGGTGGACACACCAGGATGCGCCATGCCCTCTTGGCCCGTGGAATATCGTTCCGAGCCAGACAGACGTGCAGGAGGTCCGTCAAGTTTTGTATATAGGCAAGGCGGACTGATGTTCGCGGTGCTGTGGGATCATGAGGGCTCAGACCATGTTGAGGCATGTATCGATTAACACTGCTCGACAGGAGACGCGAAGGAAGAAGCGGGGCAACTTGAGCCATAACATACTCACCGTGGGAAGGTGGATCCGCCGCCACTCGGTCCTACTGAGATCGGGGTCATCGGCGTTATGACTTTCAGCCCAAATTGTTATCGCCGATAGGGTATTTGCCACCCATCGCCACTCCGCCTGGCTGGCTGGCTGGCGGTCTCCCCTTGCCCTGGGGAGGTGAGTCTGCGTGTTGGCTGCCCCGTCGCTGGATTTTGCACAAGTTGAATCGCTTCACCACTACCCTTTATCCATCAAGACTTGCGTGAGTCGACTTCATTCTTCAGTACACTCGTATCTGTGTTGACTGTTCAGCGAAGATGTCCAACCCTTCCTCAAGCAAAATCCGAGCGTTCGAGCTGCAGTCCAAGTGGGTGGAATTTAGTGGAAGAAGGGGGACCGAGTCATTGATGTTTAGGAACAAGCAGGACTTGCTTACTCTCTTGGGAGAGCTCAAGACTGAGCTTTCGTCCCTTCGAGTTCAGAAGATTGCCGGTGGAAGCGCTAGCAAGTTGAACAAGATGTAGGTGTCACGTTGTTTCTAGGTTTCAAGGTTTTGCAAGGATGTGGAAATGGGATAAAGAGGTCTGCGATGGGGATGAGAAGGCAGTGTAGAATGTTTTGGCCTGCTTGAGGAACGTGATGGCTTGTGTGGACGCTAGAGGAAGCAGGAGGAGACGTGAGGCTACGAGGATGAACCAGCATTGAAAGTTCTGCGTTGAGCAGCGGATAGCAGGATTCGGGAGAAGGAAGTTTGGCTTGGATACTGCGACACGACACATCACGATTTAGAACCATGTGCTGACAATCCCAGCTCTACCGTCCGAAAATCGATTGCTCGAGTCCTCACCGTCATCAACCAAAAGCAGAGACAAAACCTCCGAGAGTTCTACAAGAAGTCTAAATGCAAGTCCAACCCCGTCTTTCATGCGATATATCCCTGACATCCAGACACTCCCCTTGACCTCCGATACAAGAAGACCCGAGCTATCCGACGACGACTCACCTTCAAGGAGAAGTCTGCCATCACGGAGAAGCAACACAAGAAGGACATCCACTTCCCCGCACGAAGTGAGTGTAATCTATCCCGAGATGCTGGAGTACATTGCTGACGGGTAGAATTCGCTCTTAAGGCTTAAGAGTTGATGTAGGATGGAGCTCTGGTGTAGGGTCGTGGGATGCGACGAGATGTGATGCAGGATACTCTGGATGCATCTGTATAACGACACTGGGTGTTTGTCCTCCTGTGGATTGTGGTTCTTCACCCGTCGAGAAGGGCGATGGGTTGAAAGGGCGCTTGGAGGTTACTAGGGTTTCAACTACCGATGTTTTCACTGATGGGTCACTCAACGTCAAGACATTGGAAGACATCGGATATTTGGCATTATCGCATCACGACACCGCGAGTCGCGCAATCACAGACACTGTCGCACTATTCATCAAGCCTTCATTCAACACCAAGAGATATATTTCTAGCCACCACCGAGCATGCTCCAAGTAATGTAGACTGTTGGCGTTATCATCACCCCATCAATGCTGCGACCCTTCAATGTCGGCGTCCGACCATTCTACGAGGGTTTTGACGTGGCCGTGGTTTTGCGGAACGCTCCCGACACTCAGTCCCGCTTTTGGTGCAGGTCCCGCACGGGAACCGACGATCACACTTCTTCTTGTTGCGGAAGCAAGAAGCACAGGCGAGTTTGAGCGTGCTCCCAGCAGAAGCACTAGTACCCTTGATCGTGTTAGCCTGGCCTTGGATATCGTCGGAGAACAGCTGTTCGAGATACTCGATTCGGGCCTTTATGGAACATCCTTGCGTGATATCAAAACCTCGTCTTCTTGCTTGGGTGATCAACTCATCGACGGTCACTCCCGAAAGGTGCGCTATGCCTTGTGTGATTCTTTCTAGCTGATCGGCCTGTTTGTCTGCGTTTGATCGGAGCAACTCAGTACCATCATGACAGCCTTCCTCGGCGTCCACCATGTCAATGTCGGGCTCCCCATCCGCATCTTGATCACTAGCATAACCGTAGACAAACCCACGCTGTTTCGAAATTGGAGGGCACCGTGCGGTGTGCGCGTAGGACAAAGTATCCCATGGAATGGAATCAGTCACCCGGTCACAATCGCTGAGCAGTGCAGGCTGTCGCAAGGTAGGATCCTCCGCTTCAAGATCTGGAAACAACGTCTCGTCGTATTGATGACGTGGCTGCTGGAATGAGTCAAGGGGATCGCGCGGGAAGGGATCTTGCCCAGATGGTGCCCATGGAAATTTCATGATGTACCCCATCGATGCTCGGGGTATCACAGGATCGCTATTGGCCGTAGGATGGATATCACCATCGAACACAGGTGCTGTCGATGTCGGGGAGTCACTGATATACCGCCTGGGACACATCCCGTCAAATTCGGGTGACATCTGTGGTGGGTCAGTCGTGAGATGATGGGTAGCGTTTGAGGATTTTTTCAAGGGCTCGCACCTGAAACTCACGCTTGACGCTTGTGTACTTTCAGAGCACGAATGGGGATGATCCAGAGGAAGGTCGTCGAATTTGATGGTGGGTCCCAGAAAGTCAAAGGACAAACGTTCTTCGGCATGATCAAGCGACATTATCCGAGCGTACCGTTCTGTATGGTGAGGTATGATGTGCGATAGAATGATAATTATGGCGAGTCGACTGTATATCTAGTGTGTGGAGATGGGGAGAGCGTGTGCTTACTTGCTATCTGCCCTGGGGGTATACTGTGCTGTAAATGTATCGTGCACCTAGCTAGGGACCAAGACAGCCACGAAGACGCGTTCGAGCGCCGACGGCTCCTCTCCTTTGCTGACGCATCCTTTCACCTCTCACATGCTAGTTGGAGTCAGAAGCCTGTGACCCGTCAGAAACGCGATCGGACCGTTATACAGCGAGTTCACTCGACATAAACTAAGAAACGTGGGTATCTTATGTATGGCGATGAGCTATCGTCTCGGTCTACAGTGGCGACGTGCTGCAAGGCTGAGATCCACTCACTGTAGCAAATGATGAACACATCGACGACGCAGTGACGTGCCACTCCTCAATGTGAGCTACTGATGAGAGACAAGCCTCGGACTTCCTGTCGATACTGTACATCGCCACACCGCGTAAGAGGTCAGTCGAAATTTGCTCCAGGTCGTCGGTGGCGATGTTAATGGGCGGGGACCGAGCGTTCTGGTTTCCGCCTCGATTGACGTCTTCGCACTGTCCGTCTTTGTCCTAGCAGGCATTATGTGAGCCTGAACCCGGAACTCAGGGATCCCTGATGGAGCGATGAGGTTGGAATTTCGGTGAAATTCGGTGCACATGACGCGATGCTGACCTGGAGTGTAGTGCTTAGCATGTCCCCAGAAGCCTGCAAGGGCTGTGCGCTGCAAGCGTTGACACCTATCAAGATACGATCAATCCCAGCTCCTGCTACGTTGGAAGCCAATGACAGGTCCACGACCAACAGAAGGGTGTGGGACATTTCAGTAACAATTTACTGGCTATTTGTACGAGTACTGAAGTATGTATGTACGGTGCGAAAGGCTTGGTTGCGCATTGCTAGGAGGACAAAAGGAGCAGGCGAGTTTCGAATTCCGATCACGAGAAGGTTTGCCTACGGAAGTCCTGCGAAGTCATTTGTATTTCCAACTCCTCCCTCCTATGGGTAGCACTCCTTCTTTCTGCCTTTAGAGCAAGTGCCGCATGGAACGTGGCGATCGCACTTTCTTTTCGAAGTCTGACAAGGTTGACAGGGCGACGCATACATAGTCATCTCTGATGGACTGCCGTCAGGGCCTGTCGTCACCACCTTTAAGAATCGCTCCTTCTCGCCATCCACCCCAGCAGCAGTAGGCTGAAACCTGCGAGACGCTATCAAGGCGTGAGGAGTTCCAAGCTTGACGACCCTGCGCAGACTCGACTCGTGAGATGTGAGACCTTGCAGCGTACGATGCTCCTCCGTGAACCCCCATTTTCTCGCTTCAGAGATGCCGTTCGAAACCAAATTTTGCAGTTTGGTAACGTACTCAGATATGTGATTCCAGGCTGCTCCATCTTCGTCTGGCGACTCTGTCTCGAGCAAGTAACGCACATCGTCCATTGAGCACCTAAGATTCCAGGCGTCATACGGTTTGAGAACGTACGTACCTTCCTGCTGGTCTGTGTCGATCACAAGGGTGAGAGAGTCCACTGTCGCCTTGAGCTCTCTATGCCAATCGACTCCAAGAAGGTTATCGGCGCTCATCTGATAATCAATGCGGTGATCAGATGGACAAAGAGACCACGGAGGCGCAGCTTACGATCTCGCCGTCTGGGAAGGCATATGCGCTGTCCATACTGTTCCTGTGGCTTTCAGTGATGGTGAGAATGTCCGAGAAGGGTCAGGGTTTGGGGAAGGAAGGTATACTGCGCAGACCGAGCGGTTCTCTTGTCAAATGAGTGCAACAAAGAATTGGCCCATGAAAACTCGGTATTTATATGTGAGTGCAACCTCCGACCAGGAATATCCGAAGAGGTACTGTAAAGCAAACGCACCGGACTCGCCTGTCCCACGCATCCTTTGACGCTCGTCCCTGGACACCATCCACGTAATACCTGGGAGTCTAGCTCATATGAACCGGCCCAGCGGCAGGACCGAGGACTGTACAGGAGCTCTCACCTGCCCACAGGAGTGGTTTGTCCGGACGCTCACAAAGCCGGAAGCCCTACAAGGGATCGCATCCTTTCAGGCTTCTCTGCGAATCTGCACGGGAGGAATATCAGAAGTCCTGAGCACGGGCATGGAGTAGGAAGCATCATCGGATTTCCAGTGATTTATTCGTTGTGGGTACATAGTAGAAGCAAGGACAATGAAGCGCTAGTGGCGAGGGAGACTCGGCGCTGTGAGCTCCTTGGAGCATTGGGCTCCTCTAGGCGAGCACCTTGCACTTATACATGCAGCTTGCAGTTTTCGTCGGCCGGAGATACACCTTCTGACGGGAAAGGAGTCGAACGGGTGCAAGCGCACTAATGCTGCTCACTTTGTTCTTCTGTCTGTCATCGCACACGGGAAGCTTCAAGGCATAATCATTCACGATCTTGTGAGATGGAGACCTATCAATAAGGGAGATAACGCTTCAATAGCTGATGGATGATGAGTCGGTATTTCTTTTTCTCGCAGTACTCATCGTATAGGCAACTCTATAACTATCGCAGAAAACATGCATGCGTCCTCCTGCCAGGTTGGGCGTATTAGAAGGGGGAGTGGGTGTTTCAGACATTTGATTCCGCTATTCGATGTTACATCAACCGGTTCACCTCCAAGCCGTTCATTGCATTTCATTCCATTCGTCTCTACCTGTCACCTCGAGTCCCGGTGCTCGCCATGGAGCCGCCGGTATGGACACCAAACTCATCCGAGGGAGCTTCGTCCTACTCGCAGCAAGTCCCGGGCGATTCGGCACCTGCAGGAACCTCCTACTTCCCTTCGCATTCTACCCCGCGGGCTGAAGCTGGTCCCTCCTCCATCACGCTCGACTCTCCCCCATCTCATCACCCTGCGACCCTAGTGGACCCTTCAAAGCCTTTCGCGCAGCCTTCGACCTCACTGGATACGATTGAGGTATCGGTTGAGGCTGCTTCTGATTCAAACCTTAACTCTGGAGGAAGCAGGGGTCGAGGTCGCGGTGGTATGTCTGGTGGATCGATGAGGAGAGGCAGAGGTCAAGGAGGTGCAGGTGGAGGTTGGAGAGGGAGAGGCGGCTCGCGCGTTCGAGGTGGACCGGCTGCTGCCGCGGGAGCGAGGAGGTCATCTCGGATTCCAGTATCCATCAATCCAGCTTCAAAGACTGGTGGGGCTGTTCCGAAATTGAAGTTTACAGTGAAGGGCAAGACGGGTGGAGATACAAATATGTCCCCCTTTGGACCTTATGATCGGGAGTTGGATGAGGATCCTAGTGAACCTCTTCAGTTTGAAGAACAATTCATACTACGGGTACCGAAGGAGGTGGCCGATGGACCTAACGGATTGAGGGAGATCCTCAAGGGGAAAGGCAAGGGATGGGAGAGTGTGGAGTTCAAGTTCTTAGGTGGGTGTTACATGGACCTTTCATCTTCGAATAGGTGTATTGATAGACAGACTCTAGACGAGCGGCATTCAAGATCAACGGAGTGACTTACAGCTCGAAACTGGTGGATCTACCTTGTATAATAGAATCGCAAAAGACGTTCGATTCGAGACATCTATTCAAGGTCGCCGATATATCTCAAATGTTGGTCGTGGAGAAACCAGTCAAGGAGGAGAGTAGCATCACCAAGGGACCGCTGGTACACGATGATTACTTTTGGCCTCATGGTGTCACCCCTCCCTTGCGGCATGTCAGGAAGCGGAGATTCAGGAAGAGACTGTCCAAGCGAGCGATTGAAATGGTTGAAGAGCAAGTGGACGAGCTAATGGAGGCGGACAAAGCGGCTGAAGAGGTTGCTTGGGGTGGGTTCAGCGCAAATGCACAGTGCTTCTGAAGGCTAATAATCAGATACGGTGGAAGCGCATCAGGATCCAGAAATACCAGATGAGTATTACATCAACTATGATCCCAACAATCCCTACGGAGCGTGGAACGTGCATGGCTCGGAAGCGGGCGACTCGGAGTTCTACGAAGATCCTGGGAGTGTGGCACCTACCGAGGGATGGACCGAAGGGGAGGACGGGTATGGCGAGGGCGAATATGACGATGAATTCGAGGAAGGAGAAGAGTTTGATGCGTAAGTCGTTGCTACATACCAAAATGATCACTTACCTTCTAGGGAGCTCGCGGCTGCTCTTGCCGGTAATGACGATGATCAAGGTGAAGATGGTGGCTCCGAAGATGGCCTATCCGCGGACGAAGAGGAAGAAGACGATGATGGAAACAAGTCGGACGAAGATGACGAGGAGACAAGCGAGAAGAAGTCAAAGATCAAGTCTATCACTTCGGAGATCAAGGCGTTGGAATCTCTGATTGAGAAAAAGAAATCGACCTTTACTAGAGGTAATGCCATCATGGAGGTAAGCTGACTCACGCGCATGCGCGCTGGCGCTGACGCGGTAGAAACGATTCAACGAGACTATGCGAGGTCTCGAGGAGGATGTAAAGATGAAGGAGGAAGCGAGACAGGCCCTAATCGATGAACTAGAGGAGGCTTCGGCGCTCAAGCGGGAACACTTGCCTCAGCCTGGAGTGGGACCTGCCGGAAACGATGAAGGGGATGTTGACATGGACGATGATTTGGGTACCGGCACTGGAACGGGAACTCCGGCATTCACACCCGGTATAACGCCTGGACCTGGCAAGGATTCCGGCGTCAACACCGACCAAGAAGAGGCGTACGATGAGGATGATGATCTATTTGGCGAAGGTTCGGGCGACGAGGCAGACTATGCAGCGACACCCACAGAAGCGGGTGATGGGTACAGTCCAGCGCCTCAACAGGTGACCAGTGGAGGCGCAAATGGCGACGATGGCGAAGATGGAGATGCGGATGGCGAAGGGGACGTCGAGATGGATGAGGAGGGCGAGGACGAAGATGAAATGGCAATGATGCTCCAGTTTGCGCTGAATGACGACACCAA
Organism: Papiliotrema nemorosa; assembly: GCA_032158125.1. Classification (NCBI taxonomy): domain Eukaryota; kingdom Fungi; phylum Basidiomycota; class Tremellomycetes; order Tremellales; family Rhynchogastremaceae; genus Papiliotrema; species Papiliotrema nemorosa. The sequence goes on from JASKOT010000024.1 coordinate 30,416, forward strand.
AGGAGATCAAGCAGCTTCGAGTCCGGCAGTATTTGCCAACAATGCACCGGACGAGATGGCTCAGGCAAATGCGACGGCAGCGTTGGAGAGCTTTGCAACGCAGGGTCTATTGGACGGTGCGCAAAGCGGCGGCGGCTTTGGAGTCGAGGGCGGAGTTGGCATGCGACGCTTGGCTACTGGTGCAGAAGCAGGAGACGATGACGATAGCAGTGATGACAGTGACGATTGAGACGCGCCTTACTGGGACCACTCTCATGTTGTATATGAATTTTTGGCCTGTATTATAGCATAAATGCATTATCGTAAAGCGCGAAATGACTGCTACGAGAAGTCATGCCAGCGCACGCTCTCGGGTCTATCTACCATCCTCCAACACCAAGACCAGTCTCGTCGGATTTGTTGAACATTGCCTTGAGATCGATACCTCCGCTTGTGGGCGGTGCGGCTGAAGCATCATCCAACTTTGATGCACCTTTTCGTTTCTCCCTCTTGCCTTTACTGGCTTTGGCCGACTCCACGCCGTGTCCAACTTCGACGACTCCATACACTCCGGTCTCGTTTTGTGAATGACGATGAGCCTTGTCAGAAGTGAGAGCAGACGGATCGGCAGCCTTTGTCGAGGGCATGGGAACATTTGACGAAGCGACCTTGACCGACTTCGATTTTACCGCTTCCGAGTCGTGCTTTGCCCGCTTGGATGCTGATCGATCTTCTTTGCCTGTAGATGCATGGCTCTTGGGTGTCGATTCTCCCTTACCACCGACATTTGCTGATTTCGGCGTTGTGGTCGTGCCCTCTCCGATTTCAGCATCGACCCCTCTCTTCCTCTTCTTCTCCTTGGATCCATCCTTGACAATATCCTTGTACCCTTTGACCGTGGTGATATCCTTCTCCGCTCCATCATCTCCTTCTTTGGTCCCATCGCCCCACTGCCTCATTTTAGTCGTACCCGCATCGTTGGTCCCTGTCGGTCTAGCCTTTTCCTTGTCTCTCTTCTTATTCTTGCTCTTTTTTGGTACCGGCTCGTGCTTTTTCTTCTCTACCACCCGTTTATTATCCACAATCTGCAACTTGGGCATAGACCCATATCCCTGTAGAGCCTCCACATAGTCTGGCTTGGTGGTCGTTAAAGGATTGTGGTGCAGTGTCAAACTTCGAAGATTGGGCATTCGGGCGGATTTGAATAGCGATAACACCTTTTCGTCGAGAGAACAACTCCCTACGTCTAACGATTCGAGTCCGAGTCCACGTCGAGAGTCTGAAGGAGACAAGGAAGACATGGGTCCTGTTCCCCATTCGACCACGTGAGAGGGGAGTGAAGTGAGCAATGGGAGATTGTTCATTTTGATATCGTGCAAGAGGGGGAGGGAGGATAAATCGGGTAGAGATGTCGATCCGACACGCGGACAATGAGAGAAGGTGAGCTTGGTGAGGTGGATGAGGGTGCTGAGGTCGGGAATGGAGGTTAGGTTGGGAGAATGCGATATGACTGGGTATCAGCGGTCTTCCTCCGTAAATGGTCATATTGCCATACTGAGAGAGTTGAGTTCAGGCCATGAGGATATGATCTCGCCGTCAAGGGTCTTCCATGGATTGTTCATAGCTACCAGAGCTTTGAGATTCTCCAGTCCTTTCAGCTCTGATGGTATCTTGTTCAACCCACACTCGTTGATATTGAGCACTGCGCATCAACTTCTACCCGCCTTGATCATATGTCGTAACTTACCCGTGAGCTCTGTCAGCGTTCCAACAGGGGACCAATCCGCTATCTCGCATCCCGAGAGACTCAACCATCTCACCCCGCTCCCTCTTAGCCATTCCACATCGGTCACTCGGCTATTGGTCAAGTCCACCCGGGTTATACCCTCCAAAGAAGCAGGCGGGAGGTCGCATGGCCAGACCAACGCATGGGCACTACGAATAGCCTTTGGCTTGTAGAGCTCCGGATCACGAGATTGTTCTTCAGGTGCTGATCGTTCTTTCTTCTTTTGGGCCGAAGGCCGAGGCGTAGATGGTCCTGGTTCGTTTGGGTCTGTGAGGTGTTTCGACTTGGACTTGGACTTGGACTTCGATTTGGATTTCTTCGCCTCCTGTCGAGCGGCTTGTTCGGCAAGAGCGGCGGCCCTGGCGGCCTTTTCGGCCTGTTCTTGCCTCTTCTTACTTCTCGCTGCGCCCTTGTCCATCGTGTGCGACGCTGTAAAAATGTTAGGCAGTGGAAGTCTACAGGTCAACGGCGTGAAATCTCGAAATGTCAAAGTCACGTGACTATTGGCAGCAAGAGGTGGACGAGAAAGTCGAAAGTCAGTTCCTTCTCTGGCCCTTTGCATCTCTCAAATCACCTCTACTACGCGTCGCTCTCGCGCCTTATTTCAATACTCTCGAGCAAAAACCAACGCCAGAAAGCTACGCCGGTGGTCTAAGCAAGTCTCTCCGCGCATCGCAACTGGAAATCCGCGGCACCTTCAACCGATACCGACTTCCCCTTCCTCCCTCTCGACACAATGTTCGCCTCGTCTTCCACATCCCTTCGAGCGATCTCTGCGCTCCCATCTCATTCATCTAGATGCTTCGTAAGCTTTTGTGATCCCATTGGTGATATAGCTTACCCGTATAGTCCACCTCAGCCACCGCTCTCGCCAAGAGGAAGGAAATGGTCGAGCTGTTAGCACCGGTTCAAGGGATCGGTATGAAAGGTGCGTGTATCCTTATTGATGCCTACGCATGGGCTGATACAGCTAGGTGACCGAGTCATGGTTTCTCCGGGATATGCTCGAAACGGGTTGGTACCGCGCCGATTGGCACGATGGGTTCCAAATTGGCGTTGGTTCAGGATCACTCCCTTCCGAGTTTCTCGAGCAGATGTGAGTTTTGTCAATATCACCCCTGCGCCGTGATCGTCACATAGTATCATTATCCAATTGCCACATCTTTCGTCCAAGGACGAGTCTAGCGATACCTGACATCCTGTGTGGACACTGCTCAATCGATCGGCAGCTGACTTGGTCCAGAAGGTTAAAGGTTCAAAAGCCTCCAACGTAAGAGAAGATCTACTTTCCATCGACGCACCTTCCAAAGCCCAATTTGCCGCTCAAAGAGCCCGCGAAAAGGCCGAAAGAGAAGCTCTCGAACCTACACCTCAAGATTTACTCGATCGATTATTCCTGTTACCTACCGAATTGGTATTTACAGAGAGAACGACAGACGACCAACAGACTTTACATGGGTCTGTCACTTTGGCCAACGTATCGCAGAGGTTGATAGAGTTCGACTTGAAGGAGAATGAAGTTGGAGTAGAGTGGCAGGACGAGGTTGAAGGAGCGAGAATGAAGAGTATTGGAGAGAGGAAAGCCTGGGTTGGTATAAAGGGTAAAGGCAAGGAGAGGGTATCGATAGTTGTCAAGGTCATCTCGGCGGTGGAGGAGCCTCATGTGGCCTGAGCAGTGTATGCTTCTCGGAGTGTTTGAGAAGGATGCACATGATGACTTTGCGGCCGACGGATGGGCTCGAAGTATTCTCATCATGCGTCGGATTTGAGCCTTTGACGAGTCTCCGTTGTGTTGAAGATCAGACCAGAGACAAGTATTCAGAGACTCTGACGGGCTGTCCTCTACACGACATACCACTCCAACGCCTTTTACATTTCGCGTACCACATTTCCGTCAAATCTCAGTGACAGACTGCACCGAATTGCTGCTCCCGCACGGTACTATCTCTATGTGGTGCATATTTTCCGAACAAGAAAGCCCGCAACCAGGGCGTAGTCGATATGATGGGATGATACGGTAAGATTAGGTCTCAGAATAAACACTCTGCCATCTCCTCCACTCCTGCACATTTCATCTGCAATGCAATCGGCGCCTCCTTCAGTCTATGATCCTTTGAAATTGTCCATTCTTGGTAGGTATTTAGAACCCTTATTCCCTCGAGACATCACTGCCTCATCAGCTGATTGCGCAACAAGTGAAACCACGCCACGCACCGTCCAAAGAGCTTGACCTTGGCCCAATCAGCCAAGACAAGAGTCCTGTTTCGGACAGAGTACAAGGTGGAAACGTAGGCCGATCGCCAGAACAACATGGCGGCTCCACCTCCAGAAGCAAAGTTACCGTTGAAGAAGGGCAGGTCGGCAATGGCCTTTTCTGAACCAATGTATCTGTGCAATTAGTACATTGCCTTGATGTCGCATCTTGAAACTTACGCAAGCGAACCCTGGTGAGAGTAGTGGAAGGGAGTGACCTTGGAGGCTCGGTTGAGCTTCTTGACCAGTCCTTCAATCTCGGCTGGGTCGGCGTTACCGCTAGCTCGGAGGGCTTTCAGTTGAGCTTCAAGCTTGTTCTTTTGGCCGAGCTTGCCGAACATTTGAGCGAGGTAGATACCCTGTTGACTGGCAACTTGGGCAGTTGGGGCGTACTGCGTAGCGGTACAGTCACCGACGGCGTAGGTGCCCTGGGCGCCGAGAAGCGCAAGGTAGTCGTCCACAACGAGACCTCGTCGTTGAGTTTGGGTGTCAGGAAGCTTGTTCATCAAGTTTCGGGTGATCTGTCGGGAAGTGTTACCGGTAGCCCAGACCAAGAGACCGTAAGGAATGTCCTTGATCTCCTTGTTGGCATCCTGGACAGTGACGCTGGTGGGTCCGACATCCTTGACCATGGTTCGAGTGAGAACGTCAATCTTGTTGGATCGGAACTGGTTCTCGGTGTATTGAATGAGCTGTTTGGAGAAGGCGGGCAGGACGTTGGGGAGTGCTTCAATGAGGGTGATCTTGAGTCGGTCGGCGATTTCAGGGTACCACTTTTTCAAGTCATCCTAGATGATCAGCCACGCAGGAATTGTGAGACGAGGCATGCTCACAATCAGGAAATCGTGGAGCTCTCCGGCGTACTCGACACCGGTTGGTCCACCACCGACAACGACCATGTGCATCAATCGGTCAATCTCAGCCTGGGGTTGATCTTTGAAAGCGGCAGTCTCGATACCTAGGGTCAACTCTGATACCGGTGACACCGACATCGAGGTGACTCACAGTCTAGCAGCTTTGTCCTGATCTTGTCGGCATCGCTGAGCTCTTTGAGGAAACAAGCATGCTCTGGGACACCCTTGATACCGAATGTCTGGTTCTCGCATCCGACGGCGTAGACGAGGTAGTCGTAAGGGATAGTGACGGCTCCGGCGGCTCCTCGAGTGTCCGACAAGTCTGGATTGTCAATGGAGTCCCGAGCGAGATTTTGCTAGCTCACCTTGGAAAGTGACAGTCTTCTTGAGCGGGTCGACCTCTTGAGCTTCAGCCTCGTACACCGCGACCTTTCTCTTCTTGTGTCGGGTAATGTATCGAGTAGGTTGGATGATACTCCTGTTCTCGAGGGTACCGACGGTGACGGAGGGGAGGAGAGGAGTGAAGAGGAAGTAGTTTCGAGGAGAGACAACGACGACGTTGAATTCATCCGTGTCGAGGTTTTTCAAGAACGAGGTTGCACCCCAACCTGAACCGAGGACGACCAAGGTCGGCTTGGACGGGTCATTGTCGAGTTGGTCTCCCGGGTGGACATCCTTCTGGGTGACTAGACGCGTTAGCAGGTCTCCAAAGAGGCGATATGGCGTGAGATGAGATTCCCCATGAACGGGGGATTTATTCCAAATGGACGTTTTTGATAGCGAGGAGAATTCGTGCTTACCATAGAGGAAAGCACCCGTAGCAGTGAGCAGGACGACCAATGTAGCTCGGCCAAAGTTCTGCAAGAATCTCCTCCATCGCGTCAAGACGTATGGCTGTATGCGTGTCAGCGATGTTTGCAAGCGAGGGGGATGGAGATAAGACGTCGTCGCTGCTTTTTTTTCGAAGCCGCGTCTGGAAATTGAGGAGAAAGCGGACTTACCTTGGGGGTGATGACCTCTGCGCCCTTGGGCAACTCGGACTGAGGAGGGATGTTGGAAGAAGCATTGGCTCGTCGATAAGAGGTGGAGAAGGTGGTCGAGGGGATGAAAGCAGGGGCGGGTCGGACGACGAGGGGAGTAGCTCTAGGCAAGACTGAGGCTCGAGCCAGGATCGGAGATCGGGCTGTAAACGCGTCAACAATCAGCTCGCCTTGGATGCATGGACGCACCAATCTGTCGGAGAGCCATGTTGACTATTCTCGGTGGATAGTCTGACTGACTGAGAGGAGGGAGGGAGGTGGTGTGTGAGGAAGAGGTAGGATGAGAAATTGGGATTTCCAGGTGACTGACTGACTTTTGGGCGACTGGCTGATTTGGGTAAATCTCCCTCCCCCTTCTTCCCCCTCTCTCGCCCCGAAGTCGTGCGCCCCAGCGGAGGATACCGGCGGTTATATATTCCCACGTGGCAAATCTCCTCCATCACTCGAGTCAACATCGGTCCGTGATTCCGGAACATCGGACATATCTCAGCTCTCAGCGACCGACAATGCATACATGTCCGTCCCGAATGGAGACACGACAAGCAGTCGCGTCGAAGAGACTTGAAGCATTTTGCAGGCAAGATTTGCTCGAATGTCCGCGAAACAGAAAAAAAGCCTCTTGTTTCTCTTTCGATGCTGCCGCGAGTCGGCATCCAGCGCGGGGTATAAACCGAACCTCCAAATCCCCGAGCGACTCGATTGCGTCTTGCAGCCATCTTCACTGTACAACGCGCGACTGCGGGTGATGATCCATAACGGACCTTTGATGACACTCAAAAGCTCGATCCTGTTTGTGAGACGTGAACCATCCTTTCCTCCTTATGATTTGCAAAACATAGCAGACATCTAGCCAAAAGCGCGTCTCGACGCGTTCGGTACATCTTTGAAGCAAAGGATATCCTTCTAATGTGATCAATCCAGGCGGTGCCTAAACAGCGATCGGACCACCTGGCAGAGAGCGCCAAAGGATTTTTCGGACGATCAATTCGGGTTTGGGTGATCAACACAAGGAAAAACATATGATGTTCCTCACGAACAAGAAGCGTGAGGCCCAGATGTGCGGGTCGTAGCCTGGATCATGCACAGATCACTGAAGACCAGGAGAGCGAGACAACATGGACCGACCTCCAACGGATCAGCTCGTTCGTTGTCGCCCTTTGGCGCTTCCATGAAGGAGTGGCCCGGATGCGAGCATCTTCTCCTCGATCGCTGATTGCGCGGTCAGTGCTGAGATTCCGTAATGTCAAGAATCACTGACGACTATTCACACAGAGACCATTCCATCAAGCATCCAAGTCATCGCCAAGGATCCTTCCATGCATTCGAAAGGTCATTTGACATCGGTCCTTCACACAGGTACATCCTTGCAAGGTTGGTACAGATTCTTTACTCGCTAGAGCCTTCATACAACTAGCTATAAGAGGAGTCATGAGCAAGACTATGATCCCACCACGAAGTCCACGCACATCCCCCCAGTCCTCCCAGAAGGCATCGCAACATGAAAGATCTCCCGTCAATCAACATTGCGCCGTACCACCCTTCAACCTACTCCACTTACTCCGAAACAGCTCGAGCGGAAACGGCAGAAGCTCTTCATGTAGCTTGTCGAGATGTGGGATTTTTCTATCTCCAAATCGATCAATTCATTCCCATTTCCAAGATGGATCGAATTCTCGAGAAAGGTAGAGCTTTCTTCAAGCAATCTCCAGAGGAAAAGGAGAGAGTACATGATCCGCTCAATCGGGCTAGAGGTGAGTGGATTTCATCTGGAACGACGTCAGAGGTTAATAATGTTCCAGGTTGGCAGCGAATGAACGAGGAGATCACCCTGGGCATGGAAGATCACCACGAGTCTTTCGATATTTACGCGTCGCAAGACAAGCTCAGAGGAGTTCCTAATGCCGAAACCATCCTGGGAGGGGAGAACCTCTGGCCAAAACACCCGGAAGGCTGGCAAGGCGAGGTAGACATGTGGGTCACGGAGATGTGTGTTGTGGGCATGGCTTTGATGAAAGCCATGGCGGATGGTTTAGGGATGACCGCGGATGAATGGGCGGGGTTTGAAAGGCTGATTGATGATCCATTCTGGATTGTCAGGTTTATCGGTGAGTTGGTCTGTACCTTGCGAGTCTCCACAAGGATGAGCTTATTCCAGGATACCCACCTCTGCCCAATGATCACCTGGGATTGAGCATTGGCGAGCACAGGGACTTTGGCTGCTTGACGTGAGTCTGCAGATTAGTCTGGTGTCAGTCATCGAGTTGATGGGATCAGCCTGCTACATGCCGATCCTACACCTGGCGCACTTCAGGTTCTTCTCCGGGAAACCGAGACAAATTCCCCGCCTTCACATGCTGATACATCGATAGTCAGCCCCATCAACCTCTCCCCTCTTTCGCAGATCAAGCACCCCGAGACGCCTTCTGGGGAGTGGATCTCCCCTGTTGCCAAACCGGGTAGTATCATTGTCAACATTGGTTCCATGTGGGAAAAATGGACCGGCGGGCTGTACCCCTCCACCGTGCATCGGGTCATCCACCTGGGAGACACTTATCGACTCTCCATCCCCTTCTTCTACGAACCAAACTTCGACGCCGAGGTGATGTTGCTCGAAGCTGCGAAGAGAAAAGGTAGAGAGGAAGCTGGGTATCGCGTAGGTAGCGGTGATTTGGGTAGAGACGTCGGGAATGAGAAGATCTATGGTGAACATCTTTATGAGAGGATCTCGTATTCTATTGCGAGTTTCAAGAATTGAAGAGGGGAGACCACAATACAAGGGCTCGAAGGGAAAGACGACCTGTACAGAATGTCATGCATAGCCTTTTGCATGGTGATGTGACCTTCAAGAGCGGTCTAGCTGATTGACAATTGCTAAAACGTGACGAAGTGGCAGCGTTTCCCCTGAGCGCGTTTCGGTGTTTTGTGTTCCGTAGTTTTGAGTTACGGGGGTGCATGACGCAGAAAGGTCGGGACCATCAGCAGAATCTAGTGATGATTCGAGACCTTGAAAGTCTCACTGAAATATGCTAAAGCCTAGAGGACAGAAGCAACATGACACCAGATACAAACGGGCAAGTCGAGTGTATCAGTGCGTGCACTGGAGTTCTTTCACCCGGAGTAACTAGCGCTACTCGCGGGTGACGATCACATTCAAGTGGCAAAGTGAAACACGTTGCTGGTGCCCAAAAATAGTCCCCGCAGTTTGTTTGGTCAGTGGCAAAATGGTGCCCTGAAACAAGACGTCAAATGTGGGGGGATGAGTCGCCACTCGAGGCGGGACATCCAAGCGATCCAGGTCTTAAAATAGCCACCCACCCCCCCCCTTTCCTTTCACCCATCCAGGATGGTCAGAGACCGTCAACGCGTAGACCCAACAGAGAAAAAAAAACACCGCCTCGAGCGATCCCATCCAACAACATCTCTATCCTTCGATCTCGACCTTTTCTTTCATCCTTCGACTCATCTACCTTTCCGTCTCTTCTCTTCGCATTTCTTTGCATTGCACCTCGAACGACTGCTAATCTCCGACTCCTTGACGACCACGACGATCTCCACCATCACATCGTGAGTGTTCCATCCGATCCCAGACGCTCCTTTGATTTCCTCAACCCGTATCCATTTTGCACCAATGCAGACCTCTCTTTTGTCCATTGCCCTACCTAACATTGCTCCATTCGGCTCAACCACTGACAAGACCAGCTTCAAAATGTTCACTCAAGCAATCGCCGCCGCCGCTTTGGTCGCCGGTGTGGCCCGAGCTCAGGTCACCGCTACCGGCACCATGGGTGTCACCAGTGAGTTTACATGACAAGGCTCTGCATGATCAGGGCTTCATCTGATTCGTAGACCCTCCCCAGGCCACCATGGGTACTGCCATCAACCAGACCTCGATGGCTCGACTCATCTCCCTCAACAGCATCAACGACTTGTACGTGTTTGCTTCTTAACGCGTAAAGACCAGAGACTGATCCCTTAGCTGTCTTTTCGCTCCTCCAGAGCCCAACTCGGTCATCGGTAACACTGAGCAAGAGGAGGTCGCTTGGTGTGTCCGTAAGTAGCATCGTATCATCAATCACGCTCTTGTTGACAGAATAGAACCCCGAAACGACGCTCGAGTCATTCCCGACGGAACTTTCACCGCAGTCCACTTTGTCAAAACCCCTCTGTACTGGCAAATCCAGGGTCTCGGTGACTTGACCAAGATCAACATTGCTTCCGGTGATGAGGGAGGAGAGCTCGACCCACACGGTGCCACCGGTGACGGAAACCCCATCGGTGGAAACGTTACCACTAACGCTACCGGTTCCGATGTCTCGTATGAGGAGTGGATGAAGTGAGCCATCATCTTTTTTGGCGATTGAATGCTAATCGTACAGCTACATGTCGTACAACCAATTCTGTCTCCGAATCTGTATTGCCGAGAACTCTACCTACTCTGCCGCTCAAGAATGTCAACACACCCTTGACGAGATGGGATGCAACTGGGTCATGCCCGGAGAGTGAGTCGATTCGCCACATGCCAGATCGAGCGACAGCGCTGATTGTCAGCTACACCGACAACTCGTTCACCGAGTGCGAGGCCGACGCTGCCTACCCACCAGGTATCTACCCTCAAGCCGGCGGATCCACCTCTACCTTTGCTCAACGATACACTGGTACCTACACCGCGTCTGATGGATCTACCAACCTCTGGACCGTTGGTCAAACCGTCACTCCATCAGCCGCCTACTCTACTCCCGCCTCCTCCAACTGTATCACCTACTCGACCGTCTCGAACGGTATCGCTTCGCTCGCCGTCTCTGGTGGATCCAGCGCCTCGATGTCTTCCGGCATGTCGGGATCTTCTGCTTCTGCCACTGCCTCTGCTTCGGGCAGCGGTTCCAGCGGTGCCAGCGGTGCTGCCAACGCCGTCGCTTCTTCCGCCAAGTCGGGTGCTTCAGCAGTCTCTGGATCGGCCTCATCGGCTTCTGCTTCCACAGGTGCAGCATTCGCCCGGGCTCCGGGAGCCAACTACGGTACCGTTTTCGGCGGTGTTCTCTCGGTCGTTGCCGTCATGGCTGGTGCCGGTGCTTTGTTGCTCTAGGCGGATCATGTTGATTCTCGTTTCCCTCATCTCCGTATCCCGACACGCATATCAGCAAGGTTCCGTAACCCACACACTCATTGATGATTTGTCAGTAGCACGTCCTATTCGATCAGTATCATGACATGCACACGATGGACTCTTTCTGACTCATGGTGCATCTTCTCTCACCGATGTGCACAGCCTCCGCAGGAAATTGAGGTGGGACTTATCGGCGGAGGCCGAAATAGGGTGATATAACGATGCTGTGCGGGGTAGTGGACCTCACCCAGCTGCATGCACCTCGCTCAATACCATCGATAGGTCATTGCAAGCACAGATTGTACCCATAGGTCGCTTGTGCGCCATCAAGTCGGGCTGCACAATCACTCTTATCAGGCAGCGACATTCTCTTGCCCGTGTAGACTCCCTGTGCGTCATAAGGGGAAAGAGGGGGTTGATCCTCGTCGAAACAACAATTTCAACCATCCCCTCACCCCTCTTTGCTCGGACTAGAGGAGCAAAATGTTCAAGTCGAGGAGATCATCTCAACCTACCGTCTCCCCCCTCGCACCTCCTCCTGCATCTACGTATAACCCCAATCGACCGCCATCACAACATCCTGCAGGTCAGCAGTACCCTCATCAATCCCAATTTCAACCACAGCCCCATCCGGGACAGCCGAGAATGAATTCTATGGGTCGCGGTGATGGTCAACGCTTCTCTCCAGGGTCTATGAACCCGAACGATGAACTACATAGAATCGGCACCAACGGGACGATGGGTACAATGGATGGAAGTGTCAGCTCAAAGTCGGAGAAGCGTCGATCGGGCTTCTTTGGATTCGGCAAGAAGGACAAACATAAGGACAAGGATCAGCTCAAGGAAGAGGTGAGTCTTATCCTGTGCCTCGTGTCGAGGGGAAGCTGATTGCGATTCCAACTATCAGATCCAACCTCGTCCCTCGTCATTCTCCATCGATAGACCGGCTACTCATCTCCATGCTCCCGTCAGACCAGAAGATCAACGAAGTCCTGAACCTGGGTTTATACCTCCTCCATCTATGTCTGACCGATATCCCCGCCCTCAACCCAACCAGGGCGATTTCGGCGGTTCACCTCCCCCGGGTCATCGAAATCAAAACGGTTCACCCCTCGGTCAAGGACATTTCCAGGGTCAAGCAGCAGTTTCAAATCAGCGAGCCGTTTCCTCGCCTCAATCTCCCCCGCCCAACGGAGATTTCGGAACTGGAACCCCACAGGCGTTCCCAAAGAGCCAGAGTATGGGTTTCGCGCCTCGACCAGGACATCAAAATGCAAGTGTGCCAGAGACACATCCTTATCGAGGTTTCCTCAACGCTCAAGAGGAGAAAGCCGCTCTATCGAACGATTCGGCTCAACGGAATGTCTCTCGATCCAACTCTATGCCGCTGGACCAGATCAACGGAGGCTTAAACGATCAGCCAAAGGGCACCCCGCCCCCGATAGAGAAGGAAACAATGAGGGGATCGCCTTCGTTTGACAGGATCAAATCTGCAGAGTCTGGGGGACCACCTCCGTCATGGCTCAAGCAATTCGATACCATTGTCGAGCTGATCGGACTGCAGCCGCAGAAAACCTATGTCGCCAGTCCGCCAGAATTGGAGATGATCTTGGCGAGGACGAGCGCGGGAGGGCAACCAAAGTCAGTCAATTATCGTGAAGGGGATCAGGGCTCACAGATAGACAAGGACAACCTGGGAGTGCGTCTAATGATTGGGACAGCGTTTGGCTCCAACTTTCCGGTATCTCCCTATGTGAGTCGATGCGGTGACGGTCGTCCACAGAAGTGGCTGACTCAATAGCCATGTGGTCTATGAAGGAGACTCGAGCAGCGGCTGCCAAAGCCGAAAAAGTCCCTCCGACCTACTTCAATATCACAGACTCTTCACTCGAGACACTGGCACCCTTACCTCCCCCACCTCACAGACCCAAATCTCACCCTCATCACTTTGTCTTTGGCCTCAACACCGCTGGTTCAAACCGGCTGCTCTTCTCCTGTCCGACCGAAAGAGATCTGGCCAAGTGGTCCACCGGTCTTCGGCTTGCCGCTTGGGAAAGAGCGCGCCTAGAGGAAATCTACACCGGCCACTTGATCAAGGCTGGCGGAAGGGAGCCAAAGATCGAGCTAGTCCGGGGCCGGATGGAAGGTTGGGTCAGAGTTCGGGTCATGGGTGGGACAGATTGGAAAAGGCTATGGTTGGTCATTTCCACGCCCAACGCGCCCGAGGACAAGGAAGAAGAGAAGAAGAATAGAAGAAGGAGTATCTTTGGGTTTGGCGATAAAGAGAAAGAGGTTGTGCAGGAGCCGAACACTGGGATCTCGATGGCTAGCTTTTACCTCGAACCAAGGACGTCCAAGAACAAGACGAGCATCGCTGTACTCACTGTGACGGATATCACCCAAGCGTAAGCTATCACATGCCTTGCTGTCATGAGTCGACGAGCTAATGAGGCAGTTATGCCGTCTTCCCGGAGCGACTCGAGGTCATTGCTCAAAGCAACCTCATGAAAGTCGTTGGCCGAGTTGGCGGTGATCTCGTCACCATCGAGGGCCGAGTGAGAGAGTCAGGTTGGGCGTTGATCATGCCAGAGACGCCGGAAGCTGGGGCTGGTACACCTCCCCCTCAAGCTCCTCTTGCCAACATGATGAAATGGGTCACAGGTCAGTTAATCCGCACAGTCGAAGGTGTAGCTGATGTGTCAGGTTTCCATGATGTCTTTGGGCTGTATGGACGACCTGATAGGTACAATTGGGACACACAAGATCCGCGAAGTCTGTTCTTCGCTTACCCAAGAGGACCCGATCGTTCTGTAAATAGTCCTTACTCAGGCAATGTCAATCGCTAATCCTGCAGCGACTCTTCCTCGATCTCGACGATGCATTGCAGTCCGACTTCCGCATCAGTAGCTTACCAGTCTTCCGACGACAATATGCAGAGATCACTCAACGTAAGCTTGCGGGTCCGATCGAGCAGTACGGAGAGGACGAGAAGAACCCCACGCCGCGAACAGAGGGATCTTACCGATTGCCCCCGCTCCAGTTTGGCGAGCCGTCTCCTGCTGTCTCTCATGAGAGCGGCTTGCCCAGATCTCTCACCCCGATCACCGAGAGGACGGATATTGCGAGCAGGACCAATTCGACTCGAACCGCTGGTAGCAATTTCTACATGAATGAACGCAAAGTCAGCGACGGTCCGCCTACGAAACAAAGCAGTGGAGCCTCGTCGAAGCACATGGCAGGAGCTAGCGGCGAAGAGCGCCTCGCCCCGATCTCTGATAGTACCGAGAATTTCGGCCAGTATACTGAGGAGCCTGTAGCGGGCCAGACTTTGCCTGACACCACACCTACCACGGTCGAGTCGAGCACCGCTCACACATCATGGTCGCAATCGACGGGTCAGACACCTGGTGTCAACGAGACGAGTCCACTCAACTTCCCTGTACCTGCGCAGCCAAGTAGATCTGGCTCAACCATTACGCCATTGGCTGTGCCACCCAAAGTGGACGACCGAGACTTGCCCGACCTCCCGGTGGCTTCGGCGAACACACCCTCAGCGGCAGCCACGGCTGCCCCCGTAGCTCTCGCCGTGCCAGTCCAATCTCCCTCGCAAAGCGCTCCGATGTCGAACACAATTCCCAGATCGACCAGCTCGGCCGATAACGTGGTTGTATCCCCTCAACCCCGAAAAGGCTCGGTGGCAGGAGCGACGCCCTCTACCGCCACGGCTTTACGAGACGAGCCCGCCGCTATGTACTTGATGAACATGGTGGAACAATCGCCTGTCGCAACGAAGAACCCCTCTCTGTCCAGCAACGTCCCAGCAGCCAAGAATGAGCCTGCTCAACTGGTTCCGATAACGTCGTCTCCTCGAAAGTCACCTTCCCCCGAACGACCTAGAATTATCACTCAATTCGATTCTCAGCGGTCCAGCAATGAGCTCTTGGGCAGAAAACCATCAGGGGCACGAGCGCCTCCACCAAAGAAGGGTAGTACGCACAGCTCGAGAAACCTCGAAGTGATCAGCGATAGTTCGCCCAAGTCCGGCCAATCGCCAGAGTTGCCATCTGAGGGTAAAGCCCAGAAAGCTCGGATGCCATCGACCGATCTTGGCGAGGACGCAGCGCATTTCATGGCGTATGCCGACCAGCCAAGCCCTGCGAAGCAGACAGTACCCATCCCTCCTGCTGCTCCTGCGCCCAAGCCCGAGGAGGAACTTCGATCGTCTTTTGCCCCTTCAAGAGCTGCAGCTGAGCGACGAGCCAAGGCCGAACAAGCCGTTCAAGAACAGCAATCAGCCCGAAATGTCCCTGGAGGTGGCAAGCGGACCGCTGGGACGGCAAGCAAGGACGCATGGAGCGACAGTGAGGATGAAGAAGAAGTCGAGGAAGAACAGAGCCCACAGGTCGAGCGTCGGGGCATACAGCATGGGCAGGAGCCATCCGCGACATCCAGCTCGAGTCAGCAAAATGTCCACCGAGTTGTGTCTCAGACTCGAGCTCTACCTCCGGTCCCTCGTGTAAACGGAGAAGAGATTGCCAATCGAGACTCGCAGTACAGTCAGCGAGACTTCGACCGGCCGCAACAGGCTCGAGAGTACACCTCGTTCTCAGCCGGACCTGATCGGCCTAGATCCCGATCGCCTGCTGCTCCACACCGGCAAATGCCTCAACAACCAGTCTCCGCACCGATTCAACCTCCAGCGCAACGTCAGACACTCTGGAACGCCAATTTTTCCGCTGAACACGGTATGGATCAACCGAAATCTGGCAAATTTGTCGATCTCGAAGAGCCCAATGCTCAACTCACAAAGGCATTTGCACCGCATGGACTGCTGCAAGCTGGAATGCAGGATAAAGAGGATCGTTCTGCCAAGCGACAAGAAGAGTTGGCGAAAGAGACTGGAAGTAGTCTGATCAATGTGCCTTCGAAACCCCCTCCACCTCAGACGGGTTTGTTGGGAGCTGTTGCGGCTCATGAGAGGGATAGGAAGAATGCTGGAGGTATCGGGGCGACCTTGACTGACAGAGAGAGGGAGAAACGTCTTGCTGTGAGTGTCGCCTGCCTAGGCTACGACTTCCATGCTGATCGAGTTAGGAAGAACGGTCTCGGGAGATTGAAAAGCTGCAAAGACAGCAGATGGAGCACATGTCGAAATATGGAGGTGACACGAACATGGGCCCACAAAGCATGTACGGGCAATATGGCTATGGCATGCCGAACGTGAACATGATGGGTATGCCACCTATGGGTTTCAACGTGAGTCATAGAGGGATTTTCTACTATATTGTTGCATTGTTGACAGTCCTCAGCCTTATCAGCAAAACTTCAATCAAGGTGGATACAACCCATACGCTCAACAACAAGCCATGATGGCTGCTCAGATGGCTTATCAACAAGCTATGATGTCCATGTCTCACGCTGGATCTCAAGCTGGTGCACAATCACCCGACCGACCCGCATCACCCGTCTCGGGTCATGGTGGACTACCACCCAATGCCGGCGGAGGACCGGGCGGTATGTCGCCTAGTCCAAGTATGGGACCCTACGGTAATTACTTTGGTCAACCACAAGGTTTCATGCCTCCTTGGGGAAACATGGGGAACATGGGGAACATGGGTATGCCTTGGTCTCCATCCCCACCACCGCAGATGGGTGGGTCGTGGCTCCAGCCACCAGGGATGATGGGTGGACACGGTCAAATGCAGGGTCCAGGGATGAATGGGAGTGAAGACGGAAGAGATTCGAGGAGTAGAGTACATAGTATGGTCTCGGACTCGGGGCAGGTGCAGAATGGGCCTGTCAACTAATCACGGACGGACAGTTCGATTAGGCAAGATGGATTTACGATAATCTCATGCGACTACACATGAAGCTGCTAGGTAGCAAGATGATCCAAAAAGACCAAGAGCAAGTCATTCGTGCTACCTCGCCCTGCTGAGATGTTGCATAACCTCATCGTGACCTGTGTATGCGCTCATGCATGCGAATTGGTGGAGGTTATATGTACAATGATATAGCTACAACCGATTCTTCACGACCCCTCTGCCTCAGAACGACTGCATCAACTCTTGGATCCAAGGGCTTGCCTCAAATTGACCCTTGAAACTCTCCGCAACTCGACGTAATGCCTCTACTTGCTGCTCTTCGCTCACGTCCGCTGCGTCGCTCGTTTGAGCCTTCCAGGTGTCCAGGAACGATTTGACAATCGCTGTTCCTTCGTCCGTCTCAGCCTTTGAGAACTTTGACATGAAATTCTGTGAAGCATCGTCTGTTTGTTAGCTCTACTGTCCTCGTGCACATGCGCGGAAGCTCACCACCAAAGTCTTCCAGCTCTTCTGCTTTCCGCTTCGCAAGCTAGCGCATCAGTCCCGGATCTGCAGTACAGTGAATAAGACGAACCTTGACGACGCTCTCCGGGAAAGCGGCGAGTTCTGCTACATGGATACCGAAACTCTGATCACAGACACCTAGAGATGAGCGATCAATGTTCTGTATGGTCTCGAACGATCACTCACCATCTTTGACCTGGTACAGCAGCGTGATTTCATTCTCCGTCTTGCTCTTGTCACTCCCCTCGCGCGGCTTGACATGCGCCACAACGTGCATGTTTTTAACGTGCGACAAATTCTGATCCATCGTGGTGAGTTCATGGAAATGCGTGGCGAAAAGGCAGAAGCATCGAATCTTGCTGGCAATATGTCTGAACAGTGAGTGACTTATAATCTTGACGATCATCTAGGTGACTCACTCGCTGATAGCCCATGCCAATCCAAACCCGTCATACGTCGATGTACCTCGACCCAGCTCATCGATGATAATGAGCGAATTCGGCGTCGCAGCCTGAGCATTAGCCTCATTGGCGAAACAGGAGCGAGATACTCACTTTGAGGATAGTAGCAGTTTCCAGCATTTCCGCCATGAACGTCGAGACTCCCTTGAGCTGGCTGTCGCCTGCCCCAACTCTCGCTAGAATGCAATCGAAGATCGGCAAAGTCGCCTCGTCCGCGGGCACGTACGACCCAATCTGAGCCATCAAGCAGATGACCCCAATCTGTCGGATGTACGTGGATTTTCCACCCATATTCGGCCCAGTGAGGATGATAAACTCGCTCTCGCCTACCGCATCAGCTGAGTCCTCTACGAAGTCGAGGCAGGAAGCACCTTTCTTCATCTCGTGATCATTCGCAATGAATGACATGTCGACCTGCTGTTCTAAACAAGGATGACGAGCTCCCTTAACGAGCATGTCACCGTTACCTTTCCGTGAGCCCAGTGACGCTGAATGCTGAGATCAGACATACCTGGCTCTGTCATCTTTGGCCGAATGTATGGGATGCTAGCGGCAGAGGCTACATGAGCTAAACTGAGACGAGTCAGCTGGCGCCCACTCGGTAGTCGATTACTCTTACCTGATAGGCACATCGACGCTGGCAATGGTGTCGTCAAGTCTCTCCAACAGAGGGGCATAAGTTGCTGTGAACGTTAGACAAATCCCTCCCCTGGCGACTCACCAGCAATTCCGATAATCTCTTTCTCCAAGCTCTTCTGTCGCTTCTCATATTGCTCATTTAGGTCGAAGTATCGTTCGCTGAAGTTCTTGAGTTTCGTTGTGGTAAAGTATGTTCCCGCTTTTTGCGTTGTAAATTCGGTATATTCTCGCTTATTCCTGATCGCACCAGCTTCCTGCAACACTTCAGCGAGGCATCGCATGCGGTTGACGGTAACCTACTGCTTTGGTCACGCGCAAACAATACTTATACACCTGATGATTCTCTAAATGCAGCTTCTTGTCCAGCTCAAGGTCCAGATCTTTGCCGACTCGTCGATGCTCCGCATCGAGTTGGCTGACAACAACGTTCAGCTCTTCCCGCAGTGCAGCCAGATCGTCATCGAGGTTGGGCAACAGCTTGTAATGGTGGCCCGAGGTCTCGGTATCTATTGTTTCATCGACGAGGTCGACATACTTCTCGAGCTTTTCCGACAAATCCTAGAACATCAGCTCGGTCCTGTAATGGGGCCGTGGTCGTACCTCTAGAGCAACAAGATAGACTTCTTCGAGCAGCTCCTTCCCCTGCGGATTGTATGGTTCGATGGACCGCAACAAGGAGATCAACTGAGGCAGCTAAGGATGGTCAGCGAGACAATCCATTGAGTCGTCGCCACGCATACCTTCTTGATTGCCTGGAATATTCGCACCACCTCCTCCAGCGATGCCGTCTTTCGGTGAAGTTTCTTGGAAAGTCGGTGAAAGTCGGGCATCAGGTTCAGAATATCATCCTTTCGGTCAGCTCATGTCTGCCGTGTCCGACACATCGTACCTGGATTGCTCTTCGCGTCATCGAGTCGTCGTAATACATCTCAACGATATTCTGTCTTTTCACTGAGATTAGCTATGACCACCATTTCCCTAGTCAACTCACCTATCTCATGAAGGTTCACGAGCGGTTGTTTGAGCCATCTTCCCAACAATCGCTTGCCTTGGCTAGTCTTGCAGCGGTCCAGCAAACCGAAGACGCTCATGTACTTTGCTCCACCTGTATCCTGTGGCCCTGGGAACAGACTCAATGCCCGCAGTGCTGATGCGTCGAGTCGCATGAACTGAGACAGATCATGCTTGGCGAGACGGAACTCTCCATGCAGGGAGATGTCGGATAGGAGGGACAGGAAGACGAACAAGGCTGCAAGGGCTGACATGGCTACTTTCATATCAAACTCCGCTGCATCGTTAGCGTATTGTCGAGATTAGTAACGGAAGAGTAGCTCACGTCTGACAGTGTTCGAAGATGTCTCGTCAAGCAAACGGTTCACGTCCTGCTCAATGTTCTTCGAGACAAAATCGGCTATCGGATCAGCTCGAGATAGTCCACGGAAACGGAGCATAAACATACCCGCTTTCCTCTCATTGATTATTACCCCACAACGGTCCAACACGGTAGACAATTTGGTCAACTCTTGGTCTGTACCTTTCTCGTCGGCTTGTAGCAAACACTCTTTCACTCCAAGCTGGATGAGAAGAGACTGCAGATGAGCTTCCGCTGATGGAAAGCTGGGCGTCTCCGGCTTACTTCGGTATTTCCAAAATTCTCGTCCTCGACGAACTCCGAGACTCTAATGACCTTTTCCTGGACATCCACTATAGCGCAACCCACGGTCCTCTGACCCTCCTTCATAGATACCTTGATGGCCATACTGACCGCGTTGGAGACCATATCGCTATCCGCAAAGAGCAAACTCTCAACTTGAGATATATTCCCCGGACTAGCAGTCTTGGCCAAGATCCACCTAGCGTGGTTCTTCCTCCCTGCAGCCCCTTCTTCCGGCTCGTAAATCTCCACTCGCATCTGTTTCGTGGTCAAGCATTCTCGGAGAAAATTCTTGGTGAGGTTGTTGCGGAGAGTGACAGAGGGAAGGCCTTTGGTGTTTCCTCTTTGACCTAGGTATTTGATGACATTGGTGGTTTTGTAGACCTCGTGAGCGATCAGGAGGGCATCGGGACCATGGGCTGAGAAGTATTCCTGCTGAGTGAGTACGGACAAAAGGCGACGTTCTGAGTATCGCTCACCCCTCGGTCGAACAGTCGCACGGTCCCGTCCGCTTTCTGCCATGAGCTCAAACACCTACATCAAGAAGTCATGTGGTGCGTCGAGGTGCACTGAAGCGTATGGAGGATCACTAAAACTCACAGCGGGCATCTTTTCCACGAAGCGACAGAATTGGTTCTCCGCTTCATTGTCTTGCTGGTCAGGATCGAGAGGGAAACTGTAAGAAGAGGTGCTCACCCATGTCGAACGCCGGCTTGGGAGCCGACGTGCTTTCGCTCCCGTACATAGGCTAGAGTATCAGTGTGTTTCCTCGTTCCTCATCGCGACCTACCATGATGCGGGGCTATGTTGATTGCGCTGTCGCTGAGGTGTGCAAGGTGATCTGTGGAAATAAATCGACGCGTCCTGATCTCATGAAGCACTCACCTCCACCTTCGAGGTTTGTAATGCCACGAGTCACGTGAGTGGCGGTGGTGATTACAATCTGGTTTGTAATGATCAGAACATTTCCCTAATGGGTGGCAAAACTCACTCCCCCCCCGTCTCGCGGTTGACGCGATTGATCTTCTTTTGCCCCGCTTCCATCTTGTCAACAGAAATCACACACTTCATCGTCCGTGACCCCTTGTACTCCCTTCTTGACAGTCTTATCCGGCCATTGTATCATTCCAAGAAGAGCATTCGTAGACCATACACCGCGTCAAGATCGATAGCAACACCACATAGTACTCGCACGCACCTCGAACAGGGTTCATGTCTAGGTCAGTGCCTTCACCCTTGAAACCCGATCGCCCTTCGCTGACTTGCCAGACGCCGCGAAGCCGCAGAACTTGCTCGAGCACTCGCCCTCTCCACTCAAGAAGCGACAAACATCTCTCATCTCTCTCCACATACCTTGTCATCTTCGAAAAGCGGTACTCAGGATTCACGAGAGATGGAGCTCAAAACGGTCACTCCTGTCATACCCCGTTCGACCTCAATGTCCGATCTGCCTCCTGTCGTGCGTACATACGCTCAAGACATGGCTACGAGTACTCCTAGGCATATGCCTTATGCTTCGAGCATGATAGATCCCATCGCGTCAGCAATGACCCCTTCCCACAGCAATAGTAAGCTCAAGTCTGACACACCAGCTGACAAGGTGGTAGAAGAGATGAGCAGTAACATACAATCCTTCACGCCTACTAGAACACCCCTCTCCAATCCATCTCTACCGCCTCATGTTCCCGCTACATCCTCCGACTCCCGCGAAACTTTCACCACATCCGGCTCGGCAGCGCCTGCGCCATCCTCTTCGAGCAAGAGCAGACCGCCCTACTCTTCGCCAAACATGCCTATCCCATCGTCACGCCTCTCAGGCGATAAGTCACACGTCTCCAGCAGCGGATCATCCCATCGACCCCTGTTCTCTCCTACGCAAATGTCATCGCGCCCCTCTGATCCGACAGGACTTTCTAATGAGCCAGCTGCGCCGGCTCGCAATGTCGTCACGTACGGAAAGCCCAGGGAGTCCTCACCGGTGAAATCTGCCGGTATTCCAGCATTAACAATGGCGCGGGGTCATTCACCTCTCAAAGCGTCAGGACCTCCGCTCCTCCCTGAGCCGTCTAGGTTCATCCTATCTCAGACGCCTGAGGACGAGGAGGAGCAGGAAGTTGTCGAAGACAAGCCTAGCGCAAAGACACCACCTGCCCCGAAGGTCGAGGTTGTCATCCCTGTTCGACAGCGATCGATAAGCAAACCTCCCGCGTCCACTGCTCGGTCGACGAGATCTCATTCGCCCGATCCGCTAGACAGCAACATCGAAAGGGGGCTAAGCAATACACCTGCCATCTCGTCGTCTGTCATAGCGCCAATGAACACACCCAAGCCGACCTCTTCGAGCAAGAGCAGGACTCCGGTAACGGTAATGACGGAAACACAAGAGTCTGACACGACATCAAGACCAAGCAGGATATCAGCGAGGCAGCAGCTGCGGAAGGAGAAAGAAGAGAAGGACAAAGAGGCAAGGAGGGAAGCTAGGAGGATACGCAAAGAGAAAGAAAGACTGGAACAAGAAGCCAAGGAGAGAGCGGAGAAGGAAGCCAAGAGTGTTGGGCCACGTGGGAGCAAGCGAGGTCGAAACGAGGTGGATGAGAGTATTGTTGTGCTAGACCCGCCAGCGAAGAAGACCAGCTCGAGGGAATCAAGGCGAACGAAGGCTCTTACTCCGGAAGTCATCGAGATACTGGATGAGACTCTACACGTGGACTCCATGGCGGACGAGGAGGTGCCTGTCATTGAGGACGAAGGAGGTATGAAAGATGGAGAGGAACAGCAGGAGCGCGTGAAGAGCGCCACCACCAAGAATGGCGCGAAGAAGAGGAAGAGGATTGACGACAATGAGGAGGATGGGGAGGAGGAGATGGAAGATTGGAATGTCGATGAAGACGCCGATGAAGAGCCCGTTGAGCGTAAGCCAAAGAAGGCCTCAGTCCCCAAGGAGGAGAAGCGAAAGGTCACCAGAACGACAGGGACCAAGTCGACCCATAAACCTGACAAGATTGAGGAGCAACATCTCGTCGTCGACAATGCGAATGAGCGAGGAAGCTTGACCCACGCACTAGAACAGGAGGAGAATGACGACGAGATTGGCGATGAAGTCAAGCAGGTGTGTCGAAGTAGTCTCGATTACCTTGTGCTTAACTGACAAAAGCAGGTAGAGAAGCCTGTTTCTCCAGCGAAATTCATCGCAGAGTCCGCCCTCACGAGCTCGACCCAGTCTACAACAACGCCGGCTCCGACTCTCAGATCACCGTTGAAGTCAAAATCCAACATGATCAATACGGCGTCCCCGTCATACCGCGTTTCCCCTGGGCCAAGCAATACTCCAGGTGGAGTCAAGTGGAAGACTGGTGAGCTGCAATCACAGTCTGTGTTGTGCGCTGACAAGACAGCACGCAATGATCTAGCGGCGGTTCTCAGCAAGTTTGGGGGTGCGAGACAGAGTGGAATGTCCAAAAGAAACAAGATTGTGCCGCTGCATATGAAGATTGGTCCGCCAGTCAAGGCTCTTCCGCCTCCTCCCCCCAAACCCAGCAAGAAGAAGAAGGACGAGAGTGACGAGGAGGACAGTGATGAGGCTGAGATGGAGAGCGATGGTGAAGGGGGTCTGAGGAAGAAGAAGAAGGAGAAGGGGATCGAGTGGTATATGATGGAAGATTGAGTGGTCTTTGCATTTCGAGGCGACATCGAGTTGTAAGAGGGCAGTTGTCTAGCTTCTTGTACCTATCATGGCCTTGTAGCCTCTACCTCTGGCAATGTACTCGAGTACAATCTTGGATGGGGACCCCTCGTAGACGAGGTGGGCTGTGGAGTGTGGCGTGGATTTAAACTTTGAGCCCTCTTTTTCGCTTGGCGATATCCGAACAGCCCTCTCCATCCATTCACAGCTCACCACCTATCATCCTCCCTTGCTAAACCTCATCCCACGCCTCGTCGACAGCTCGACAGCACAGAGTCGCTCATTGGTAACTACACTCAAACAAAAAGCTGCAGGGCAGCCAGTCTAACCCCTCCCCTTCTTCCGCTCACCCGAAAACCCCATTGTTATCTCTCACCATGTCCCGAAGCTCCATGACTCAACGCAAAACCCTCCCCGTAGCCCCTTCCCCACTCCTCACTCCCATGTCAGAAGCCGCCAGTACATCCTACTACTCTTCCGCTTCTTCAACTACCGGCACCGAGACGTCTTCCACCTATGGTGATGGAGATGCCAAAAACCCCGAGGACGCGTTTGAAGATCCTTTTCCTGATTTTCTGTGGATGACAACGGAAGAACCACACAGGTCGCGTCGAATGGCTATTCTCAAGGCTCACCCAGAGGTCAGTCCCTTTTTTATATTCATGTATTGTGTGGTCGATACTGATGGAAGGTCCGAAAGTTGATGGGTCCCACACCGGTCACTGCCCCACTGGTGGCTCTCGTCCTGACTATCCAACTCTCCCTCGCCTACTACTTCCGAAACACCCATCCTCTCTCCCTCCCGTTCTTAGCCACCGCATACATTATAGGCGGTACGGCCAACCAAAACATCTTCTTGGCGATCCACGAGATTACCCATAATCTCGCGTTCCGCGGAATCCGGGCAAACAAGTTGTTGGCCATTACGGCGAATTTGGCTATTGGTGTACCGTACGCTATGGCTTTCAAGGGATATCACATCGAACACCACAAATTCCTGGGGGAAGATGGGATAGATACGGATCTACCGAGTCGATTCGAAGCTATGGTATTGAACAATGTAGCTGGAAAGACTTTTTTCGCGTAAGTTCAACTGGACATCATTGTGTTCGATGACTGATGGGTAGGACTTTCCAATTGTTGTTCTACGCCCTTCGACCTGGATTCATCAGGACGCAAAAACCTACCAAATGGCACGCTCTCAATCTCCTCGTGGTGCTCTCTTTCGACTTTCTCCTCGTCAAGATTATGGGGTGGTACCCTATGTTTTACCTTTTGATCAGTTCACTTCTCGCTGGAAGTCTGCACCCCTGCGCGGCACACTTTATCGCCGAGCATTATCTCATGGATGGACCGAAAGAGATGGTGGAAGGTCCAGGAGGAGTTGTGGGTCTCGCCCAGGAGACTACAAGCTACTATGGGAAACTCAACTGGTTGTGCTACAATGTGAGCGAGCTCGTCGAACGCCGATCCTGTGGGTACGAGCTGACGAATAGGTTGGGTACCACAATGAACACCACGACTTCCCTTCTGTCCCTTGGACAAGACTACCTGAACTCCGTCGAATCGCATGGGACTTCTACGCCCCTCTCCCTGCGCACGCATCGTGGCCATACGTCACGTGGAAGTTCATCACAGACCCCAATGTAGGCATGTGGAATCGAGCCAAGCGGGTTGAAAAGGGAGAAAAGATCGATCCGGCTATATGGACTCAAGCGGCCGTGGGGGTGTCAACACAGCCAGAGCGTTCCGTGGAGGATGAAGAGGAGAAGCTGAGGCAGGACAAGTTGGAGTTTGAAATGACGGAACGAGGGTATGGGAGTGATGCCGAGGCGGATAAGGAGGATTAGAGGGGATGAAGATGTGGTGTTGTAGAGGAATATCCTGCATCTTATGGCTGGCTCCAAAATACACGGATCATGCACTCGTTTGATGACGCCCTGTAGGACTCTTGGCCCGATGCAACTGATGCAGCGGGGGAAAGGTCAATGTCCATCATGGCCGATAGAGCTCTGCTCCATCATGCATTGGCTCGTGTGTCTGCTACAAACGGTAAATATGAAGAAGGGCATCAAGCATCGTCACCCCTCGACGCCACTATGGCCTGCTATTCCGTTTGGCCTTCTTCAGGCAAGGTCTTCACTCTTTTCCTCCAAATGTATTCCCCGATCTCACCTATTCATATCCAGATAGTGATCGTTTCCCTCTGCCCAAGCTTCATCATCCTCTCCCATTTGGTCTACCTCTTCGCCCGTTCCTCTCTCTTTCAACATGGGTTCTCTCCCTTGAGATCCTAGTACAAACTTGTCTCCATCTCCATCATACTCCCCCTCCATCCCCCAATCATCTTCAAAAATCCCATCCTCTACATCCCCGTCCCCATCCTCGTCGAAATCATCCGGGCCATCCCCTGCCCCGGCATAAGCGTTGGGCCGGGAAGGTTTATAACTCATGAAAGCCTTTGCGCGTGCGTTGGCCTGCGCACGAGCAATCTCGTCGGTCGGATCGTACTTCTTGCGTCTTGGAGTAGAGCTTGTAGATGGAGATCCAGGTGCGGCAGGCGAAAAGGATCGAGAGGGAGGTTGTATTGACATATTGGCAAGTTTGTCCGCTGTCGCCTTGTCAAACTCTTTCTCCCCCAACGCAAGGGATTGATCGTATGGTCTGCCTCAGTCAGTCTCGTCCCAATGTCAAATCCCTCTCAGAGATTTCGGCGGATGAAGCAAAGTTTTCAAGGGGTCTGGGTTTGAGGAGAAACCACTCACAGTATAATCCCATTCGGATGTAATCCCCCTTCTGTAGCTTTGATACTCTCTACAGCTCTCGCTTTACCGCTCCTGACCGGTGCAACACCTGCAACAGCAGAACTCCTCCTCCTGGCATCTGCCGAACTCTCCACTATAGGTGATTTATCACCACCCGACCCTTCATCCATCTCCATCTTTGACACGCCTTGTTCCAGTAGTAATTCCTGTTCTCGAGCTAATAATGCCTGTCGAGCAGCTAAGAGTCTATCCCTCACTGGGTCTGTACTCGAGCCAGAGTTGAATCCACCTCCGAGGGTATTCCTGGGAGAATGCGGCGAAGTGGATAGTATGTTGGAAGTCGATGGAGAGGTGGAAAAGAGGGAAGTGCCCAGTACCCTGTTGTTGCGTTCTAATCGAGCTTGAATCTCCGCCAGGGTGAGATGGGAAATATCCTCCATCCCTGCCGGAGGTGCGGGTAAGGAGGTTCGAGGTTTGCGTGGTATAGCGGGCATGGCGGGTGTGCTGAGGGTGATTGAAGGATGCAAGGGCGAGGTACAGGTTGAAAGGGTTGAATGCAGGAGTTTAGGTCTTGCTGGGTGGAGGTTGACGCAGTGGGGTGGGTGTGGATGTTGGATGTTGCCGCCAGAGAACGTGGCACATGATCATAGGGCACCCACCTCCCGACTGTGCGCAACGCATGAACAGGATCAGGTGCTGGATATATGGTACATGCAGGCTACTTGTACAGCATCACTTTGTTTTGTACTGTGGTGAGGTGTCTATGGTGGTCTATGCGATTGAGAATATGGATAGGTCTCGTTGGCCGCCAAAGGGAAAGAGCGGTGCTCTCGCGCATTTGTCAAGTCGGACTGGTCCTGCTCGACGGACAGATTTTCCTGATGTCGGGGAGAATTGCTGAATGCTTGTAGGCTCGGCTGGTATTGCGACTGAAACATCTCCCATTCGCCTTGTGCATTGAGCAGTGAGGACAATGTCGCTGTGGGGGATACTTCTGCGGTAAAAGAGTTATGAGCTATCGTTGAATGAGCAGATCCGAGTAGAGCTTGGTTTTGAGGATGCAAAGATGTGTGCTGAGAGCCCTCTGCCCGATCATACGACTGCGAATGCACGTCGGACGGTGCTGCGTAGCGTGAATGCAGAGCGCGTGGCGAGGACAGTTGAGCGGGTTCCGGGTGACGATGTGACGGTGAAGGAAAAGCCCGAGGAGAGTGAGATGAAGACCGTGGTATGATCCCATTGGGATTGTCAGGAACAGCGTCCGACTTTGAAATGTTCACAGTCTTGGCCACTAGGCCGTATTTGATCTCGACCATTTCCTTGGAGGTGTATCAGTCTACTTTGATCGAGAGCGATGCCTAGAGAGGTATAAACGCGGGATCGGGGGGATTGTAAAATTTGGGAATGATGAAGATGGAGAAGAGGCTCTTTGAAGGGAAGAAGGTGCGGTGTGTGACTCTAGTGTGTGCCAAACACAGCCAGAGGAGAGTGTTTCGTAGCGGGAGAATTGGACTATAGAGAGGAATGTATAGACGACTTACTCTAAGAAACTTGTTTTCTTGCTTGAGATCCGCTACGTCCCTTGTCAGACTCGTCTGTTCTCCTTCCAGTTCTGTTATACGTTGAGATATATTTGCCATATGTTTCTTCCGTTTCGCTCGGAATTTGGCCGCTGTGAAGGGACCCAAGAACGAGTGGCGACGATGGCACGGCAGCGAACGACGATATGAATGAGGAAAGATGGATCAGCTGCGATAGATTGAGAATCGTGGGGGAGCTTACAAGCTAGAGTGTTACGTTGTCGCTTGTCTTCGGTATCCAGTGCCCCGCCGGGTGTCATCTCTGCCACAGGCTGCAATGGCGTTCCAGGAGGCGGGACTGTAGGTGTCGAGCTCGAGCTGGTACTAGGTGGGTGCGGGGGAGTAAAAGAACCGGACCCTATAGAGGGCTCTGGTATGGAGACTGCCTGCCATGTAGATAAAGATTGAGATCGAGTGGGCAAGTGTGGCCTGACGAAGGAGGGATGAGGTGGAGGGAGGGGCAAGGGAATATTTTCTAAGCTCGAAGAGGTGTCCTGCCAGGATGATGTGCCATTCGAGGGTGCTGTCCACGCATCAGCCACTGCTTTCGGTTGAAGGATGGATACAGGGGATGCTGATGTTGTGGGAGGGGGAGTGCGGCTATGAACGGCGAAGCGAAGAACACACCTTCATGACGTGCTTGATGGACATTGTTGACACTTGAGTTCCCGGCATTTTTCCGCAACCTCTCCTCCAAATCCAGATGGGCCACAGAATGATTCCCGGGCGGAGGGATAGACGACGGAGCCTGCCCTTGTTGGTGATGCTGGTCGTCAAAGCCATATATGGATTGTGACAGTCTCGTAAAGAAGTCTGCCTGATTCGTATATTGTGGATCTGGCGTGATGGGTGCCGAAAATGACTGAGCGTTCGCCACATCTCTAGGTCTGCTAGGGCCGGCTTCCACGGTCCTCGGTGTGCTCGATGTGGACAGTGGTTCTGTCCGGCCAAGTCCAGTCGGGACAGGAGGGGGGAAGAGGTGGTCCCATACTGAAGTAGATGTCGCGGTATAATGAGACTGTTCTTGCGTCTGATCGTTGAGAGGGGTACTTGAGAAGGGATTTGGAGTAACGGTAGCAGCTGCAAGACCGTTGAATACGGCGCTCCAGTCGATATCTCCTCCGTCGCCTCCCCTTGTATCTCCTCGGTCCCCTCCCCTTGTATCTCCTCCACCGGCCGTCCCACCGTGTCCAGTCCCGGACCTATCTCCCATCTACCACCGTCCTACCCTCACAGAATCAAGACAGGTGTGGTGAGCCGTACAAAAGTGCGAGGCTGGTCAAGATATCACGCCTGGGTGATCGGAGATTTAGATTAGATTGAAGCAAGGGGGAACAAGGGGTATTCCAGATACCTGTGATTTGGAACTAGATAGACAAGACGATGCATGCTTCTTCGAAACTCGAGTCTGATCATCTCTCTCAGAGCAGTCGCGATTGTGCCATCGTGCGCCATGACATGAGATTGCGCTGAGTGTCGCAGAGGGGATCGTCGCTATTTCAAAACATGCCACGCTGCTCCCATTGAGCAAGGCTCGAACTGACGTGCTTGATTTTTCATCGCGTCTGCTCTTGTTTCGGTAATTTAAGCTTAAAAACATCCCGCAAGTGCGCAGACTGCCGGAAGTCTCCCTTGTGCACATGAGCGAGTTGCAGCAACGACTTGCCGACTCGTGCTCTGGGCACGATGCGATGATGATAGCCAGGATGAAAGCTCGCGTCTGAGCAAACAATGAAAGCGGATCATACCTGTACAGTCACACGCAAACAGCGAGTCATGCAAGGAGTGCTACATCGACAGGCGGCTACATATCCTGGTCCTCTGCCCCGCCATCCGCTGCCATGGGATCATAGTTGACAGCCTCGACACTTTTCACACACAGCTCATAATAACCCTCGCTCCAAGGCGTCACCTTGACACTCGACAAGCCTCCCAAACCAGTATTTCTCGATGTCTCCCCTCTTGCCGACTCGTCCTCTTCCACCAGGTCATCTTCCACCTGATGCCCTTGGTTGGCCCGAGTGTAACCCGCAGCTCGGACTGGATCAGGTCGATCTGACCCCGCTGTAGACCCTTTGATCTGTATACCATCCTCTGCCAACATGGCCTCCACAAATGCGTCTGGGGCCTCTGCACCTCCGCCTTTACCGAATCCTGCTCCTGCACGCCGTCTCAACTCTGCCACCTGAGCCTGAGTAGGTGTTCCAGATACAGGAATGATGTTCTCTTCCCCCCTCCCTCCGCCTAACAATGCAAAGCCGACACTGCGCACTCGACCCTTGGCCATTCTCTCTTGATTGGCGGCGGTGTATCCGTGATTCGTCAGGACGAATGAGGATAAGGGAAGGTGGAAGGTGGTGAACTGGGGCTCAGGGGCGGATGTGAGATTCAGTGGGGCTGTAGAAGGTGTCGAAGCTGGGGATGGTGGGAATTCTATACGATGCTGGAATAGATCGGTCCTGACAGTTAGCTAAATACCCAGGATGCGACCCAGGGTGATGGGTCGAGGACGGCACTTTGACTCACACTTGAGTTCCGTCAACCTGAACATTACAGTACCACCTGTTTCTCCACCCTTCCCAACCTCTATACGCCAGTACCAACTTCAGATGAGAATACCTCGAGAGGTCCCACATGTCCTCTCCAAAGAGATGTAATCTCCTCCTATTCCTCATTCCCGCGTACCCAGGTCTGATCTTTCCTTCTTGCCCTCTTGGAATGACCAGAGACATCTTCCCGTGGAAGGCAAGGTGAGACATTGATGGCCCGGCCACAACTTCCTCTCCCGATGTCGAGGTCGGGGATGTAGGTGGAGGTGTAAAAGTCGAGGAGGAAGAAGCGGGGACCATGGTGAATGTCGAATCGGTGAATCCCCCAATGTCAATATCCGAGCCCTTTGATAAGTCTGATGGACCTGATACCGGTGGTAGAGCCGAGTCGAAAGAGTAAAGCGTCATCGGGGGTCTAGCATCCGCATTGAGATGATCGAATGCCAGTGCTGATATGAGCTTTGAACAAGAGACGCTAGAGCGCCTCACCTTTAGCTGCATCCCTTTTGAACTTGTCCATTGATTTCTCAAAGAGCTGCCTGACGGGCGGGAACCTGACCATGGTGGAATGAGTGCGTGTATGTAGTATAGGGTTTGTAGGTCACCTTGAAATGTGTGGAATGGGCGAAGTGCGGAATCAAAAAAAGAACAACGGTGCCCCCCCCCCCCCCTTGGGTTGCTGCGATTCGAGAGGAAGGGGACGTCATATTCCCCTCCCTCCCTTCTCCCTTCCCTCCCCTCCACCGTCTTGCTCATCCCTATACTCCTACCCCATCCTACATCCCCATCTAACTCTCTTCACAAGCAAGAGATCGTCGAGAAGCAAGGGCAAACTACTTTGAGAGCTTCAAATTGCTCATTCGCCGAGGAACGTGGTCCCGAAGAGATCGCCGGTTCCTTGAAACAGCTCGACAAAATCCCTTTCTTTCTGGATTGACCGCTTACCCTTCGACCGAGTCCCCTTGCCCTCCCGTTTTTCATCGAGAACCAGCGGTCTTGGCCATCTAGGTTTTCATCGCTAGTAAGCCTTGTTTGCGCGCAGAAAATCCTCCTCGTATCTTCTCTTCGCCAAGGCGATATTGCGCCAAGGTGCACCTCTACTTGCACCTCACCATCCACATCCCATTCGTCCTCTCACCATGTCTTCCCCTCCTTCCCTCCAAAAACTTCAAATCTCCCCTTCCACCGACTCAACACCTCCCTCTTCTCCTGATAGCGATGGACCGAAAACCGAATCCATCGCGAGCGATGTATCAAAAGTGACTGCAAACGAGAATGGTGACGGATCTCACTCCAACAACGATTCCCCTCCCCCACCCATCGAAACGCCCAAAGCACCTCGAGCCAATGGAACACCCCCTACATCCCTTCCTCGACCTCAACCACCCGCCAATATAGCTTCTGCTCCTGCGATTCCCAACGTCCGCTCACCGCCTACTGCCGGTGTACCGACACGAGGCGGTCCAGCTGGGAGAGGTGGGATGCCCATGCCAATGGGAATGAGGGGTCCGATGGGTATGAGAGGGCCGCACCAGCAGATGGAGAGTAGGATACCAGCAAGTTTACAGGCGAAAATGGACAAGGCATGTTGAGACCTCCACACGGGGTGATTGCAAAAACTGATGGCAGGTCGCAGCAAGAGCTGGAGGATCGACCCCTTCCCCTGGACTAGGGGGTCAACCAAGCCCAAGTGCCGCGTCGATGGGTGCTTTGTTACGATCGCAAGCTCTGGGAGGTGGTCAATCTGTACAAGGACCTAATGCTGGACCATTGGGCTTGGCTGCGCGACGTGGGATGGCAGGCGGACCACCACGACCATCTCTCGGCCCTTCACCCGGCACTACACCTGGTAGACTAAATCGACCCGGAGCGCCCACACTGGCTGGTAGAAGAGGTCCACCAGGCGGTCTGACCCTAAGTGGGATGCAAGGAGCGCCTAAAGCAGAAGAAAACAAGTTTACGGATTTCGGCACAATCATGTGGGATATGCCTCCCTTCATGATGTCCCAGCTGACGAGTATAGGGATCCATCAGGCTCGTTGAAATTCTCAAAGGCAGTCTTACATGCCAAGGGCGTTGACTTCGAGGATGGAGTCAGCTTCAAAATTAACATGGACGAGATTGACGTGGTCGGAGAGTTGGGTCGTGGAAACTATGGTTCGGTGCAGCAGGTCTTTCACCGTCCCACCGGTGTGAATATGGCGATGAAGGTAAACTTTGCCCCGACTCAACAATTATAACTCAGGCTGATCAATAGGAAATCCGACTAGAATTAGATGAATCGAAATTGAACGGAATCATCATGGAGCTCGACATTTTGCATCGAGCCAGAGCGCCGGAGATTGTCGACTTTTACGGAGCATTCACGATTGAATCATGCGTTTACTACTGTATGGAGTACATGGATGCCGGATCTTTGGATACGTTGACCGGCGGAGGGCAACCGGTCAAAGCGGGAGACATTGATGAGAACGACGATGGGGCTTTGGATCGGGTTCCGGAGGATGTTCTGAGGAGAATCACGGCTGCTACCGTGAGAGGACTGAAATTCCTCAAAGACGAGCTGCAGATTATGCACAGAGGTGAGCTGAGAATCGACCACGTGATGATCGCAAGCTGACGTTCCAGATGTCAAGCCTACCAATGTGTTGATCAACAAAAAGGGGGAGGTGAAGCTTGTCGATTTTGGCGTCTCAGGACAACTGGAGAAGAGTTTGGCCAAGACAAATATCGGTTGTCAGTCTTACATGGCTGTAAGTTGGACCTGCAGGACAAGGTGGCGCCAGTAGCTGATTGCTTCCAGCCTGAAAGGATCAAGGGAGAGTCACAGAATCAGACATCCACATATACCGTTTCTTCCGATGTCTGGTCTGTTGGATTATCTATCATCGAGCTGGCCAAGGGGTGCTACCCATACCCACCAGAGACCTTTGCCAATGTTTTCGCACAATTATCGGCGATCGTCCACGGACCGGCGCCTACCCTGCCAAAGGGCTACAGTGCGGACGCGCATGACTTTGTGGCGAAATGGTCAGTCTGGCCTTGACGAGATTGGGCGATGAATATTGACGATACAGCTTGCTCAAAGATCCCAATGCTCGGCCAACATATGCCCAGCTGCTCGAGCACCCCTTCTTGGCTGCGGACAAGAATGCCGATGTGGACATGGTCGGTTGGGTCAACAAATGCTTGGAGAGGCGTGCAGCAAGGGGTGTCACCCCGCTTCAACCGATTGAAGCTTGATCGCGCCATCGGCCTTACGATACCTTCTCTCCGAGTCCTCGCAACCTGACGATCACTCTCTGTATCAGATCAGATTGCTCATCGATACACGATCCTCCCTCCACACTGCGCCCGCCATACACCTTCGACTTTACGACAAGAATCCCATAACGAGACCAACTCAACAAGACTTCGAAGTACTCCTATAAACCTCTACTATTCTGCTGTATCATATGGCCCTCATTCTCATGCATCATCACCAGTGTTTCATGTGCTGCTACCTACCTACTCGTCGCCATGCCCTCCTAGCTGTAATGCCGATAATCGCCGCTGCCCAAATTGAAAGTGGCACCGAGTTTTTCACTCATTGTTCCTTCGGTGGGTGGCAAAAGCGGCGCGTCCCAATCGCCCCTCCCCCGCTGAAAGATTTCATTCACCCAGCACAAAGGGGCTTTTCTCTTTCCTCTACTCTGCTACTTTAGCACAAAACCAACCCACACACCACTCAAAAAGCACTCTTTTCGTTTCGATCCAACAAAAGGACGAAGCGAATCCCCAAAAAGCAACAAAAAAAACAATCATGGCTGAGTGAGTATTGTCGCGTGAAAAATCTTGGGTCAGCAGGGGCATTCGTCCGTCATATTGCGAGGTGGAGAGGAGCTCGGAGTACATGTCGTGAAATTTTCCGAAGTCTCCCATTGGGGTCGCTGGGATGTGGATATAGCATGTGAGAGGTCTGGTCCAGGGAGGCGAGCCGTGAATGAGGATATGCCCTGAACATCCTTTCGAGAAAGAATTTTACGATGGGTCAGGCGACTGACTATTCTCTAGCACCAAGACCGCCGGCGAGGGAGCCGATCTCGAACTCAACGGAGATGTCATCGAGTCCAACTGGAACCAAGTCATCGACAAGTGAGTTGGATGAAACTATCAATCTGGACAGGGGATCTAATGAGTCAGCTTTGACAACATGGAGTTGAAGGGCGACCTCCTCCGAGGTGTCTACGCTTACGGTTTCGAGCGACCTTCGGCCATCCAGCAACGAGCTATTATGCCCATCATCACTGGACGAGACTGCATCGCTCAAGCACAATCCGGTACTGGAAAGACTGCCACTTTCTCCATCTCTATCCTCCAACGAGTGAGCACCGAGAGCAACCACGCAGTCTTCATGTTGGCTGACGAGTACAGATTGACACCACTGTCAAGAAGACCCAAGCTTTGATCTTGGCTCCTACTCGAGAGTTGGCTCAACAGATCCAAAAGGTCGTCATTGCCCTCGGAGACTACCTCCAAGTCGACTGCCACGCTTGTGTCGGTGGAACTGCCGTCCGAGAGGACATTGCCAAGCTCAACGACGGTCCTCACATTGTCGTCGGTACCCCAGGTCGAGTCTTTGACATGATCAACCGAGGTGCCCTTAAGACCGATGCCGTCAAGATGTTCTGCTTGGACGAGGCCGATGAGATGTTGTCGACCGGTTTCAAAGACTCGATCTACGACATTTTCCAATTGTTGCCCGCCGAGACCCAGGTCGTCCTTCTTTCCGCTACCATGCCTACCGAGGTTTTGGACGTTACCAAGAAGTTCATGAGGGATCCTATCCGAATTCTCGTCAAGCGAGACGAGCTTACCCTTGAGGGTATCCGACAGTTCTGTAAGTCATACATCCTTACATAGAGTCATGGGAAGCTTATACCAGACATCGCCGTCGAGAAGGAGGACTGGAAGCTCGACACCTTGTGCGACTTGTACGAGACTGTCACCATTACCCAAGCCGTCATCTTCTGCTCTACCCGACGAAAGGTCGACTGGCTCACCACCAAGCTCCACGAGCGAGAGTTCACCGTCTCCGCCATGCACGGTGACATGGACCAGGCTCAACGAGAGGTCATCATGAAGGAGTTCCGATCGGGTTCTTCTCGAGTCCTCATTGCCACCGACTTGCTTGCCCGAGGTATCGATGTCCAACAAGTCTCGCTTGTCATCAACTACGATCTCCCCGCTTCCAAGGAGAACTACATCCACCGAATCGGTCGAGGTGGTCGATTCGGACGAAAGGGGTGAGTCAATCCTGGCTGCTTCGAGAAAGGTTTTCGCTGACTCGCAGTGTTGCCATCAACTTTGTCACCCAAGAGGACACCAAAATGCTCCGAGAAATCGAGACCTTCTAGTGAGCTTTCACGTTCATTATGTGGTCAATTTGCTGATGGTTCAGCAACACCCAAGTCGACGAGATGCCGCTCAACGTCGCCGACCTCATCTAAGCTGGATTTTACCATCGACGTTCTACTTCAAAACCCGATAGTACATCTCCTGCGACTCCACTTGTGCTCCCTTACCCTTCCTCTCCCTCTCACCCCAGCTTGATTCCCCCTTCCCCCGTCCTCACCCTCAAAATGTGGTCATTCTCCTGGTTACACCGTCGTAAAGGTCGGAGACCTAAACGACTCTGTGGCGGTAGAGTGTCTGCTTTTGGTGATGCTCAACAAGCATCATCCTTTAGATTATTGGAGAGGCAACAAGTGAAATAAAAGCAACGTTGATCTCTGGTGGACAGACGATATATTTAGCGGTAAATTATTCTCCCTGTTGACCTTCGAGATTTTGGGTTGTTTGATTTCTCTCTGTACCTCATCTATCTGCATGAAAAACTTATTCGTCCCACAAGTCTCTTCAAGTACTCAAGTCCGGTATCGCCATGGAGTGCGCGCATCGAGGAGTGGTAAATTATACATGGGCAAGGGAGCAATGATTATTATACCAGCCTATCGTCTGCTGATCCATCCGCTGGGCCCGCCTTGGCATTCTGCGATCCACGCCCTATACTACGGTAATATGATACCGCACTGTTATACTCTACAGGAGTTTTCGTCGTTTGCGAATCCAATTCCTCTACTGCCGACATGACAGCAGAGGGAGGTGTAGAAGCGGTAGATGTATCGGCAGATTGGGCAGCTCGACGTGCCGCTCTTTCCGTTTTCATCCGTGCCAATTCTGTTTGAAGTTCAGTCTGTGTCTTGGGTGGGCGCTACAAGTCAGTCCAGGTCGAGCAAGCAGAGGTAGAAGGTACGCATGCCGCAACATGAGGTATATTGCACTCACATTTGTCGTTTCGTATTTTGGCCAAAGCATCTCTCCATACTTACCCATCAGCTATCCACCCGATTTGTGTTACAATGATAAGAGTTGGGAAGGACATACAGGCTTGACATAGTCATCGTACCTTTACATCAGCATCTCACGTTATCACCACGAGACATAAGAGGTCACTTGTGTAGTAGGGACCGCACTCACCATTGCGGATCACCGAATTTTAACATGACCCATACTGGAAAGAACATGTACAATCCAAACTTGAACACCTCGACTAGAAACGTCAGCTAACTCCAGTCATGGGTGATATCGGATAGCTAACCATTTGGACCAGCCATTATGATCTTAACTGTGCTATCAGTCGAGTGTTGCTGAAATCGTAGCTGGATCGACCAGGACACGGAAATTCAGATCAGATCGTGAATGAGTGAAAATCTTACGTAAGTTGTTCTGTTGATGTCGAGCCGCGCGCTTCTAGGTCCATGTTGTTGCTCGGGCATGTAGGTGTCAATGTCATGTGCAACCCAACCTCCATCCAGCTCTCACATCATCAGGAGCGATGTCGCAAGAAGAGCTCAGCGAGCTAGTGGAGCGAGTGTACGAGAGGTACAGGCGGCCTGGTCTGTCATTGACCATTGTCCATCAGCCCGAAGTCGATGGAGAATGGACCGAACATCATTTCTGCCATGGACAGGCTAACGTACGCGGATCACAATGGTCACCAGATGTATGCCTGGCATATCTAGGTAACTGGACTGAAGGAGCTGAGAGACAGATCATCTTTGCTATAGCGTCAACTTCGAAACATGTCACTACTATCGCTGTGGACTTGCTCATTCGGGATGGACAGAAATTGCCCAACGGCAAGACTTTGAGCTGGACCACTCCTGTCAAGGAAGTGTACCCGAATTGGAGTATCAGGGACGAGTTTATCACGGAACGATGTACCCTCGCCGACCTCGCGTGTGAGCTTGTATCTCTGTTCAGTAGATAAGCTAATGATTCAGCAATGAGGAGCGGTCTACCCGGACACGATATGGCTATTGCGTGTGTTCCACCTCACCACCGCGGATGTTCTAGACATTGAGCTGATTTGTGAGAGACCAAACCCCTGATGATCTGCTTGAACTGCTACACCACCTCGAGCCGTCTACAGGTCTCCGACAGACTTTCCAATATATGAACTCCCACTATGTCCTTTTGGCACATATCATACCCACTCTCACCGGTCAATCCTTCGACGATTTCTGCCAAGAACGCATCTTCAAGCCATTAGGAATGTCCGACACGTCAGATGCGTTCAGTCTGGCTGACCGAACAGCAGCTGAAAAGACGGGTAGACTTGGAGATGGACATAAACAATCCATGGACGTCAAGAAGGCTGCGGAGATTTGGAAAGGGTTGAGTGAGAGTCAGAAGGAAGGAGGAGGAGAACTCCCAGATCTGCCTGATGAGATGTTTGGATCCCGGTCGGCGTTTAGATTCTTCGATCGAGGGTTCAGAAAGTTTGGACCGGGACCAGGTCATCTCTTGACTACCCCGCTGGACATGGTGAGTGACGATTCGCTCTTTCAACATTTTACCGCTCTTTCATGTTTCGCCGTTCTGCGTCAATATGGATGAGACTCATGGGTCAGGCAAAATGGATGAAAGAGCTCATCCAGCCAACAGTCCTCTCGAAGGAGACGATAGAGACCATCACCAAACCACACACAGCCCTTACGTCCTCTGGCAATCCTGCACATCCCGAAGAAGGACTACAGATCTACGGTCTCGGGATCGTCGCTAGCCAATATAGAGGATTCAACGTGTGGTCGCATGGCGGTGGTGTTCCGGGTTACATTACACACATGATGATTTTTCCTCAACAACGACTGGGCATAACCTTCATGTGCGACAACGAGACATACGGGATCCCACTGGTTAAGATGTTGGCGTATGAAGCTGTGGATCGGATCCTGGGTTTGTCCAGGATAGACTGGGAAAAACGGGCAATGGACGAGTGGATGGGCTGGTTGGGAGCTGCGGATGCTGATGTGACACGTCCTGCTGCACCTCGACTGGGAGTGCAAGGCGGTATACACGGACGATACACCAACGAAGGGTACGGGGAGCTGTTGATTCGACCCTTATCGGATCTTCCGGATGTGGAAGCTGTCCTGCCCAAACTGCAAGAATCCAGTCCGACCCCAATCGATCCCGAGCGGGAAATATGGGCGGCGGAATACGACAAGCTGTTTGTCAGTCACATCATTTTCCAACATGTCGACGGACCAAAATACTACTTTTTCTCATTCGGTATGTTTGAAAATCTCGACCCGGCAAGCTCTGCGGGCGAGGGTCCACCGGGCAAGGCCTGTTGGGGATGGACAAAAGGAGTGGCGATATTCACTGAAAAGGGAGTGGGAATGTATGGGCAGTTTAGCAGGCGAGGAGAAGTGGATGAGAAGAAGACGGTCACGGAGGAGGATCCGGAGGTCAACTCGGAAGTGTGGTTCAGGAAGCAGTGACCAAACCTGCGGCCATGTCTCTTGTTGAGTAAATCACACTCATCGACCAAATGGCTTGTAGACAGACCATCAAGTCTTGTCAGAAACCTAGGGCAGTAAGAGAGATGCCTGGTCATCGTCTTTTACGTTACGTATTCACCAGCTCTGCCTGGAAGAGCTGCATTGTCATTGTCATAGTCATATCACATCAAACACCTGCCGCGCTCGTACGATCTTCGCTCTCTGATTGTCCATTACTCGAGTATAACATGACCTGCTAGGCAGTAGGCTTTGGAATAAGATCCAAAAATCCAAATTGCGCTACCACCTTGTCAAACACAAAGGTCGGCAAGAAGGGCAGAAACCACTTGACAAATCCCTTTTGCGCTCCAGAGTACATTTCTCTAGGAGGCGATCGGACCAACGCAACATCCAAGATGTCCTTGGCGACATCAATGGATGAAGGAGCTTTAGCGCCCTGTTCCACGGTCTGTTGTCCGACTTTGGGACCGATATTTCCCGTCCAAGGGATGAGGCCTGATGGTTCGGCTTTGAGGACGTCGAAGGGCTTTTGAGCCGAAGTCATAGCTGTCTTTGCTAGGACTGGTATCGTCAGCCTGAGACCCGGAGGAGATTCAGGTGCCGAACATACCGAGATGAATGAGAATGACGTTTATTCCCAATCTGCCCAATTCGACCCTCATGGAGTTTGACAAGGCCACCATGGCCGCCTAACCAATCAGCATCGTACCCTTCCCTGCTTCCTTCTCCCAATCATTCAACTTGCAGCTAGATGCAATTCCTTGTCCAAGTAGAGGAGATGAGTGCGAGGTCGACTAGGGACTCACCTTTGAGCTCCCATAGGCACCTTGCCAAGGCGGTAAGAAGACGGAAGCACTCCCAATGTTGATGATCCGACTTTGTCCCACTTGTCCCATTGTCCCATTCTTCTCATTGTCGAGATTGGCCCGGATGAGCAGAGGCGTAAAAGCTTGTACCATTCGAATAGCTCCAAACACATTGACATCGTATATCTGTTTGACCTTTTCGACATCTAGATCCACCACGGGTCCCAAGGCCGCGATGCCCGCCTGGATTCTTTAGCTCATCTACTCTGTCACAACCCCCTCCCTCTGACGTATGGAGGGGGAGATGGAAGAAGGGATAGAGAGTGCAAGAACGCACGTTATTGATGAGCAAATCAAGCTTGTCATCCGCATGATCCCTCGCAAATCTCGCAGCTTGGCGTACACTCTCATCGCTAGTCACATCTAGCGAGATAACCTAGCATCAATATTCGAGTAATGTGTACATCGCCTCCCCATCACTCACCAGGCATCCGGCCGCTTCTAGGTCTTTCAGCGTCTCGAGTTTCCTCGCTGTCGCGATCACTTTCCAACCCCTCGCCAATAGATCTAGAGCTAGAGATGCGCCGAGAGAATGGGGCTCTGAACAACCGGTTATCAAAGCTACGCGGGACATCGTTGCGTTTGACATCGTCGCTAATGGATGAGAGAGTGATATGCTTGTTATACATACCTCACTGTGATACACTGAGTGTTGCTGAGTAATGATCGTAATGATCACTCGAACGGTCAAGAGTGACTTGATGGTGATTCAGCAGGTTACCCACGACCGTCGGGCATTCGATACACCCGAACACTGATCGCCGGTTCACCGCATGGCCTCTGGATGATGATGATGATGCGTGCATATGAGGCGGACACTTTCCTGACCCACTCTATACTCTTATGCTTTGATGCCCATCTCCATCCCGATAATGTCCAAGCATCTCCTAGCTAGATCTTTCGCCGTGACTTGTATCAGATCACCTCCATCTCCAGCATCCATGATTTCATCCTCGTCTTGCTCTTCTACTCCTCCGGCCGCATGCCGGGCGATCATGTGTTCATCACCATTGACCATTGGCTCGGTCTTGTCGACAGTCTCCCGATCATACAGCTTGGCATGTTCGTCGGGAAACAGCCATATACTGGGGGTATACCCTTTCAAAAAGGCAATCTCCAGTAACAACGGGTAGAACCTGAAAAGATGCGCCCTTTCCGAATTTTGCAGTGACCTCATAATTGCGTTATCGCCTTGATGTTCAGCACGACTCGCTGCAACTCCAGGATACTCACCCGGGTTGTTGAGCACTCCCGGCTGCAGTCTCATTGTCGCAAGGTGTCGCAGAATATATAGCAGCTCCTCTTCTCTGACCCTACTGATCAGCCGAGATCACGGGGGGGAAGCTTGAAGACCCACCGACCAAGAGGCATCAAACCTCTCAAACTTGCATCGTCAATGTATGCGCGCAGAGAGGCCTCCATCCGGTTCATCAAGCTGAGAGCGGTTTTATGAGCCACCTTCAGCTTGGCGCCCATGCCAGAGTCGTCCGTTGTGGTGAGCTCCTTCGCAGACGCAGAGACAAGGGCATCAAACGCCCAATACTTCATGCCTTCCGACCGCTCCGGTATCGCGGGTGCAGTCGTCCCACCGAGATGGCTCACATCGAAACGATAAAGCAGACTTCCCTTGCGCAATGTCTCGGCGTATAATTCGATCAGTCGCTCCGGGATGCTCGACAAACGGGTCGCAATAGCAGTCTGGATTCGAGATAGTAGCGGCAGGATAAATGCCTCGTCATCTTCGACAGTGTCGGGCGATGTGTCACCTAGAACGATACCGGCAAAAATGTCGAGAATCAACACCCAGATACTCTCCAAGCGATCGGATGACAAATCTGCTATTCAGCACGACATGCGAATTTTAGGGGAATAGCCTCACCCGTACTTTCGGTAGCTTCCACAACCAGCTCAAGCACAGGGACGAAAGTGGTCAGTGCTGTCTTCCAGAGCGGAGGATCATCCCCAAATTTGCTGGCAGGAGGACAGTCATATTTCAGCTTGATCGGAAGCGCATAAGCCTGTGCATCAGCTTGATGATTCTTCCGCATCTGTCATGACTCACCGCCAGTATACTCTCCACTGTCCCGTCTTCATACAGTGACTTGTCCTTGGACGCTAGGTCGAAGATTTCCCTCATTCTCGGCATTCCCCATTTACTCATACCTACATATGTGACCTTGGAGGTCGGCGCAATGTAAGCTAAAGATGTCCATTCGGCCAAGTTCCCCAGGACAACATTGTGGCCCAACTTCTCCGAGCGTCCAACCAGCTTCAAGATCGATTCTTGCAGTGGCGAAGTGTGGTCGACATCCGGTCGATACTCTGTCGACTTTTCAAACGTCATTACGTTCCGTAGAATGTTAGACAGGGCTTTCGCCCGTTCCGTCTCCCATTTCATTCTGTCGTGTAGTATGTTGGCGATCTTTACTAGGTTCACCAAGTTTGTTTGAGTGTACGAGTTTTGCTCCAGCATGTCTGAGAGCGACACGAAAGTCCTCCAGGTCGACTCGAGGATGAACATCATCGCCTCTGAGGGTAGTGAGGCGTCCGCAGTCGATAGCGCCTTCTCCAGAGCTTGCAAAGCAGCAGTACAGCACTTGCTGTTCTCATTCTTCCATGCAGACTCCACTCGGTCGAGCAGTCGTTGATAAATCCTTTCAAAGCTGTCGAGCTTGACAAAGGTCGGAAAGAAGGCAGCGAAGATCGAACCTACGGAAGATAGCGCCAGGACGCTCGATTCGTCGCCAGAAGCAGCATCGAGCAAAGGCGATATGATTTTCCAGTATACCTCTGCCCAGAGCGCCGGAGACAAGGTCGAGCCGTACAAATCCACACACCGGAATAGAGTCTGCATTGCCGAGCTTCGTACCTCCAGCCGGGCATCACGACCCAGCTCAAGCATCTCTGTCAGCAGATACAGCCAGATGCCCTTGTCCGTCCCTTGGACAACATCCGAGACGTTCCATAATAGTCCAATCGAGGCCAGCGAGATGTTGACATCTTCTCCTTGACGGCCAAAGCATCCTAGACAGGTAATGCAGAGTCGAATAGCTGGTCCATTCAGCGAGGACAGAAAGTCGGTACAAATGAGGGTAAGCGATGGGAAAGCGATCCGAACGAGATTGGCATCCGATTTGCTTAGGGTCGAAGGTCTGGTTTGAGCCGACGAGAACGATCCTTGAGAGTCTGATCGCTTCATCTGTACTGCATCTCGTTCTCGATCTCGGCATACATTGTTGAGCATCCCAAAGATCGTCTGCCAACCGACCTCGAGCGCATGACCAGAAGACTCCAAGATCTGATTGAGAGTTTGATAGCCGGAGGCTCGAACATCATGATCGGTGGCCACAGTGTGACTGATCGGGTAGACGTCGACCTGTCGCACCAGGACATCGAATACTTGATGCTGCGTTCGGGCTTCTTTTCCAACCCGAATCGCGCCAAGTAAAAGCTCTGCTAGGGTATCTGAGGCTTGCATGCGAAGTGTGCTTGGCGCAGACACATGCCGGGCCACAGAGAGCAGGTGTTTGGTGATGTTGTCCCAGCCGACTGACGGATCTCGATTGACCAAACGATTCAAATTTGTTGTCGAAATCACCCGAAGTTTTGTCAAGCTGAAAGATCGGTCACCCGATTTGATACTGTTTGAGATGTTCAGTCCGCTCGTCCGCCTCTTGCCTTCGCCGGGTGACATGAGTACGCTCGGAGAGGGCGAATGAGAAGAGTCATGACCGTCGCCTACTGGAGAGAAATAATTCTCCATGCCGATCATCTCCGAGCTGAGTCGGCATAATGCCGAAACAAACGTGGTGAAGGCCTCATCATCGAGGTCTCTCGAGCCATCAAATAATATGTTGATAGCATTCTGGATACTCTCGGCATCGAGATCGTCGAAGACTTCCGGTCGATTCTCGCCGGACGTCGATTCTGACGGTGTGCGACTTTTCATCGGTGAAGATCCAAGCTGAGGGGAAGCAAAGGTCGATTTTCGAGTCGCCGCCGAAGGACGTTTGGCACCGAGCATGAAGTTTGCATTTTGTAGCGTCTCGAGCACATCGTGCCAAGCGTCTCCGAGAGAAGAGGACAGGATTCGAGCGGTAAGGACCGTGCTTCGCAGGCAAGCCAGATTGCGTTCCGACAGGCTGGGCGGAGTGGGAGCGGCTCCAACTCCGAGTGCACCCAGACCAAGGTTGTCCACACTGATCACCGAATTGTTACGGGGCGCAGAAGGTGCGTCCATGAAGGCCTGCATGGCGGAGACAGCAGGTGGAGGTACCGCATATTTGCCGAGAGTACTGAGAAAGGCGTTCCTGGGAGTATCGAGACCGAGAAGACCACACGCCACCGTGAAATCCTGCAGCGCGCTGAGAACTTCGGCAAAAAGACCGTCGGATAGGTTTGTGCC
This sequence comes from Papiliotrema nemorosa, assembly GCA_032158125.1. Classification (NCBI taxonomy): domain Eukaryota; kingdom Fungi; phylum Basidiomycota; class Tremellomycetes; order Tremellales; family Rhynchogastremaceae; genus Papiliotrema; species Papiliotrema nemorosa. The sequence continues at coordinate 75,211 of JASKOT010000024.1, forward strand.
TATACCATATGACAATGCCGCCAGGAGGGCTGGCCAAGCAGACTCTGCCATTCCTCGGACCTCGATCTGGGGCTCATTAGACTGCCCAGCAGCGACATAGATGCTCTCGGCGACAGCATCGAGCGATTGCAACGCTAGTAGGTAAATATAGGTCTCTGGAACCATCGGAGCCTCGGCTTTATCATGTTGCTCGATCCTGAACTTCAGCGATCTAAACGTGACACGCATGAAGACTCACAGTCTCAGCTTCATTCCTGAGTGGTTACCGAGACCGCCAGTTCCTGTGCCAATCATGGAATTTACCGTGGTGAGACCCGCGCTGGCAGCCGAGGTGACCATCCCGATACCCATGTCCAAGTAGCCACCGTGCGCATTGTGGCCTTCTATGCCGCCAACTCCTATGCCGTTCATCTGAGTGCCCATCCCGAGAAGGACCGGTTTCTCATTCAAGAGGCGTCCCAGAGCAGACACCAGCTTTGAGAATAGCTTTGGTCCGCCAGGCTGGTCGAAATGTCTCCAGAGATTCTGGAGTTGAGAGCCGTCCCCACAAATCCTACATATCAGCCACACTGAGCTCTCCAAAAGGATCTAACGATACGACTCACCCTCGGAAGATCTCCAGAGCCAGGACACGCAACCAAGCGGGACCTCCTTCTTTCTTCGCTTCTTCGACCTCGCTTTCGCCAGTGCCGATTTTGATCAAGGTCGCAAGGTATCCAGAGACTTGCTCTGGTAGCTGTTCCGCGAAAGATCGGATGAGCAGGAATTGCAACCGACAAACTCGAAGCGCAACGGGGAAGGAGGGCTTGTCGTGGAGAATTTTGATGAGAAGAGGATCTAAGGAATGTTGAAGCAGGAAGATCAACTCGGGACGCTGCACGATCTCAGTATCGTTCACGAAATGACGGATTCAAGGGACAGACCTTCTTGACGGCTTCTTCGTAACCGCTCAGCACACTTTCCACGAGTTCCAAGCCGAATGTCCTCGATAAAGAGCTCAACTTGAGCAGTTTTGGCTTCTCCTCCTTCCCACTTCCCCACAGAGAGAATCCTGCAGTATGGCCGGCGGTCAAAATGCAGAGGTCGGAGAAGAGATTGTAAGCGTCCATCCCCGACGCAGTGACAACTGTCTCGGTAGGAGGATCTGTCGGTAATATCAATGGCACCGAGGGGTCTGTTCGATCGGAAGAGATCCGGTCGAAGATGACCATGACGGCTTGTCGCAGAGTAGCGGCGGCAGTCGACGATACGACGGAGACGCGTGAGTCTTGGAGCTTGAAGCATAGTAATAAGGCCTGCTCATGAGCGGAGACCAGCGATTCAGAAACGGCTGGCCTACATCGCCGAGTATTACGTCGTGAATGTTCGAGTTGTGTGTGAGGATAGAGAGCAGCGTTTGCAGAAGTTTCAGTTGGATGTCAACAGCTTGGCCGGCGACCGAATGCAATGTGGTGAGTACGCTCGGAAGGGAAGCCTGAGTGTTAGCAAATGTCGCAGCACCCGATAGCTGGAAACATACCGTAGGGACCCCTTGAAGCGCGACCAATCTTTGCAGAGCAGATATACTGATTCCTACCGTCTTGCCGACCTTCGTCTTGCAGCCCAGAATGATAGGTGCAAGGAGTCTATCTGCATTTTCTGCGCGGGATCAGACATATAGATTCAGTGGTAGGGACATACGTGACAGGACATCTTTTGACAAGGCGCCGCCCTTGAGTAGATCCAGAGCATGCTCACCGGCCTCTCTATCAGTACAAAACTCGTCTCTTTCCTCGCCTTACCTCTCTGACTTCCGGGTTCCGTCGCTTAGTTTCAACGACAAGCGACTGAAGTTCGGATACTAGAATGGTATGGTCCTGATAGGTCAGAGATCGTCCGGTGCAAGGTGTAGACGCACCATCGGACAGAGCAGATGCGCTGAAGACTATATGATATTCATGTGAAGAATATGCAAGCCGAGGACGGCGCAACAATGCTTTGAGAAGTGAGTGATATATGGATGCGAAGTCAAAGGATCAACCTTCATGAGATTGCAAGTGGTACTTCCACCTAGACGCGGCGGGCGCGTGGAGCCGCGATTCTCTATCATACTATCGACATTCGAACCTGCTGCTGGTCCAGACTTGAGGCCACAGAGCTGACAGGTAGGTGGGAGAGTAGTATGATACATGGATGCGACATGATGCATACATACTAGTCGGAAGATGAGACACCCCCAACATGGGTTCGATACTATTCCAGACCCTCTTTCCTCTTCCATTCGGTCCTGACAGCCTCGCAGGCTCTAACCATACCTTCACCGATGGCTAAGCTGTCTTCCCACTTGTCAATCTCTCCGTAGTCCACTGTTGTCTTCCCCCATCGACTCGAATGAACCTTGAACTTCTGCGCAGGAACCTTATCGGCCGGCTCAACATACTGCTCATCGATCAACGCCGCATACAGCATCGGGAGGGCTCCCTCAGTCGGGTAGACCGGATGCACAGTCGAGCCCAACAATCGTCCCTGATCAATCAATCGCAGTCCCATGACGTGCAATACTACTCACGAAGTAGAATGTCAACCAATAGAAGAATTTCATAACGCTCGCATAGAGGGCCCAAGTCCCAAAACCGCCGTCAAAGATACTGGTGCAGACGCAACCAGGATCAACCGTGAAGATCCGAACGGATCTCCCCTGCGCCGATTGCGCCTCTTCAGCCAATTGCAGATCGAGTTGAGCCATAACCATATCCCCGCAGTATTTGCTGGCTTTGTAAGACGAAGTGGTATAGTCTGCACCATACGACAATAGCTGATAGTCGTCCAAAATGTCGGGTTTTATCTGGTCAAATGTGGCCGTTCCCGAGCTGGTATAGACTGCTCGTGGAGGGAAAGGAAGCGTGTCGGGAGACTTTGTCAAAAGCGGTGAAAGCTCTTTGACCTTGATTGTAAGTATCTCTCTACCAAGTGGGGCTGTGGCATACCAGGACATAGGGCGCAAGTACATTGACTCCCCATACCATCCCCCTGCTACCGTCCGGACTCATAGCCCGCGGGATCTCCTTCTGGAATTTTGGCATGGAAATGGCGGTAATCAGACCCTCGGTCAACATTTGCCAAATGAACCGCGGCACGCTGAGGCCACTGTATGCGCCCAGTCCTGCGTTCAGATACATGGTCGTGATGTGAGGGTATCTAGAGCATGAGCTTGTCCATCGTGTCTGGCAGTGCACTTACTTGTTTTTGACCCTTTCGCAGAACGCCAGAACCCCATTCGAGTATCCAAGAGCGTCCATATCTATGGTTTCAATCTCGATTCTCAACCCCTCCTTCCAACCCTCCCGAGCCGGCAGCCCCTTTTCCTCTCGTTTCTGTAACTCTTCCTCGTGACCTTTCAGCAGAATATCTTTGGCCTCTTGAGCTCTTTTTTGCGATCGACAGGCGAGGATCAGGGTCAAAGTCGGTGGAGGGGATACCGGGATCTCTTTGGTAGCTTTGGGAGGGAGTTCGAAGAGGTCCCTTTGGTGAGGCGGAAGAGCTGATCGGAGAGGGGTAGAAGCTGGAAGAGGAGTGCCAGGCGGTAAAGACAGGTTGGACAGGAGCTGCTGGCAGATACCTAGCCCGAAGCCACTGGTTCATAAGCCGGATATCATCTACTTCAACATCACTCGACCCACCTATTGGCACCCGTCACGACGACGATCATTCGATTTTCGTCTGACGGTGGACCTCCCGCGACGGACCTCCTTGTCGAGACCATCTTGACCGGTGAGCAGGATTTGTCGAGGCCCTGTTGTTTCGATCAGTCCTGATCACAGACGATGGGTTCTCAACGAGAGAGCGATAGAAGAATGCATAGAATAGGTTGATTGATACCCCTTTGAAGGGTGCGTGTGTGTTTTGACCTTTTTGAGCCTTTGATCGTTCGATTCCAGGTACGGGCCCACACAGTGTTTTTTTATTTTTGATCCCGCTCCCCCTCTCTTGCTCTTCTTCCCCCTCACCTCACCTTGCGTTTGATAACCTCTAGACACACCATTCACACTCATAGCCATGGACGACATTGCAAACGCATCCATATCAGAGCCATTGGACCTAGTCAAGCTGGCATTGGGAGAGTGAGTCGAATGGTATCGATCTATACACGAGCGCAACTTATATTCCCAGGCGTGTCTTCGTTAAACTTCGAGGTGATCGAACATTAGCAGGCGTCCTGCATGTGAGTATCAATCACAGTATCTGCTACTGCCTTTTGCATCAAGACCATCTTTGATATCCTTAGGCATACGATGCTCACATGAACCTGGTCCTGTCCCAAGTGGAAGAGTCGATACATCATGTAGACGTGACAGAGGATGGACAGGCTTTGCCAACCAGAGTGAGCATCAGCATCATCCGCCATTCAGAGGCATCTCTGACAATTCAGATAGAGAAGAGGAGTGTGGAAATGCTGTTTGTCCGGGGAGATGGAGTCATCCTGGTGAGTAGGGCGGATCATACAGAGCTGACGGCAGATATCGCCCGCTCAACAATGAGATCTGTAACGTCCTTTAACGAGCAAACAAAACCTCACGATGAGGCATGCAACTTTGTATCACCATCCTCCACTCGTCTCGGGTCGTGCAGGATCCATCTATCAATCAATTCGTCCCGCTTTACCTGTGTACAACGCTTCAAAGGCAACATGGCTACAGGGGTTTCTACGGCATCCCAGATCTTCGAGCTTGCTTCATGCTTCACTCGGTCATTGCTCAGACTTTCTCTTCAGTATACCCGCCCAACGACCAGGCTTCTTCATTCCTTGATCTTGCTTTTTTCCGCGTGATCCCTTGAACCAGCCCTTCTTGCTCTCGAGGTCATTCATCCCCTTGGACGAAACAGGACTGACGGTCCGTGTCGCTGATCTAGTACGCGTGGCCTGGGCTGAAGAGGTTTCCGTTGATCTAGTCGGAGTCATCGGTTCGCCGGGCATCTGTGTCGAACCGCTCGAGATCGCGCTGCCATCGCGTGACATGGACGGCGCCTTAGGGCTCGTGGCTTCGATCAGGTGGTCTATTGGTTTGGGTTCGGCTGTCATGATCTTCAGCCCACTCAGCTCCGGCATCTGCTTCAGCCCCAACATCTCCATCTCGGGAATCCTGCTGGGACTACCCGCTGACGCTTCCATTAGCGGGCTCATGGTCAAGCCCTCCTCCATACTAGGGAGACGCCTTGCAATGCGTGAATCATTACCGCTATCCCTCTCGTCCCGAGCACCGTCGAACGATACGCTATGATGTCGCCGTATCGACGCTGTCCGCCTGCGACCGGTCTCGCTTGCGCTGCGACGCCAATCTGACCCTTGTCTTTCCCCTGCTGTATTCTCCGCCCAAACCCGTAATGAAACTCGAGGCGAAGGTGGTTGTGAAGGGAGGCGTGACGAGCTACGGGATCGGGAAGTGTCGTACGAGAAGGGGTCGACCAGCTGTGACAAGATCGAAGGCGACCGGACCGGGAGAAATGAAGATGACCGAGCCGGTGTGGAAGGCATAGTTGGGGAGGTATTGAAGTCCCATGACGAGGCTCGCGATATCATGGACATGACTGAAGGCGTCCGTCCTGTCTGTCATTCTGACAATCGAAGGTTTCCATCGCATCGCACTCACGCAGCTCTTGTCGCGCCTCTATCGGGGGTACATCATCGAGTAGTGCGGGAGCAAGGAAGCTTTTCCCCCTTGATCCTTTTAGCCAATGATCTTCCAGTAGCTTCGTCGCTGATGGTCTTTTTCGTAAGCGATTGTTTGTTCGTGCATCATCGACTTACCTCTCGCCTGGAACCTTGATAAGACAAAGATCGACAAAGTCCTTCATCGCCCTGCTGAAGTGCCCAGAACCCCTGTCAAGCGTCGGAGAAGGTGCTGTCATTATTGACGTGAAGATCTGGTTCTGCTTTGCATTGGCACCGGGAGCCATACCATGCGCCAGCTCTAGTATGGTGATTCCCAGACTCCAAATATCGGCTTTGCTATCGTAGCCCCCGCCGGAGATTACTTCAGGTGCCATCCAGTTTGGCTAACCTTGAGCGCAGTTTCGGTGCCGAATAAAGGTGCTCACTGTTCCCACAAAGCTTGCCCTCCTCTTAAGCTCCTCGAGCTTCAATGAGGGATCGAACGAATCCACCTTCTGCGGAAACTTCATACTGCCGAATCGCAACTGGTCTGCGCCGGGTAGCCTTTTCTCCATGGATTGACCGGGGGTGTTGATGTCCCCTCCTACACCAAAGTCCGCCAACAATATTGTTCCATCCACTTCGACTAGCAGGTTGCCAGCTTTCAGATCCCTCTTTCAGGTCAGATCTCGAATGTATCAGCTGTGCCCATTGCTCACGTGAATGAAGCCTCTATCGTGCAGGTATACCAATCCCTCCAAGACCTGCTTCACGACAGCCTTGATCTCCTCCTCCTGCAGCCTGCCGCGAGTTTCGGTACTCTCCGGCTCGTGTCGCAGAAGAGACTTGAATCTAGGAAGATGTGGACTAGGCTTCGGTGAGGTAGCAAGACGGGATCGCCAGTCCAGTATCCCCGCCAGCGATCCACCGGGTATGAGAGGTGTGACGATCGCTATGCGTTGATGGTCCGGAGGAAGGGTGAATGTAGCCAGGACTCTGTGGGATCAGCATTGGACCATGGAGGGGAACCGACGAAGAGATGATACCTTAGAACATTTGGGTGCCGAGATAAAGACAGAAGACGAGCTTCCTTGAAGAGTTGATCGACGTTGGGGTGGTGACTAGACACCTTGATTGCGCATTCTTTCTCGACTCCGCGCTTGTGTGAACGGAGGTCCTGCTTGTCAATATCACAGAATTGGTCTTGCCTCGGCTGTTGGAGAGACCGGCGCTGGATCTGTGGGAGGAGTAGGGAGTGACGGTCGATACAGAGCCGCATAAACAGTCGATGAAGCTCCGAAGCCTAGGGGGGTCAGCTATCCGCTCGGCATCCCATTCACCTATCGGTGGACCCAGCTCATAGTCTGCAAAATTAGAGGAGAAGGAATTCCAATACTCATTCTCCATCATCCCGTGTACAGCATTGTGAGGAGTCGCAGTCGTGTCCATCCTGTTTATATGTCAAGTGAGGGAAGGCAGACTCTCGGTAGCGTTCCAGCCACGTCAAGTCTTCGCATTCGGCAAAGACGTCATGACCGGGGGTGCAGTCGTCAATCCCACATGTAGCCGTACAGTGGAACGGATACGAGGGTGTGTATGGCAGAGAGCACCCTCGAGGTAATGGCCGAGTGAAACGGGCAAGGTGGGACGGGGGTGTGGATGATGTTGCGTGTTTCAGATCTGCTTCGGAATGTGGCGGTTTGGACAAGACGAAAGTCCGCTTGAAGGGAAGACCATCCTGTGTTGCGCGATATATCGGGACACATATTCTCGCAGCCCAGAACGCTTTCCACTACTGCACCTGACTTTTGTCACCTCAAACCTGGTCGTTCAACATTCACCCATCGCACAATGGACGACGACAAGATTACTCCTCTTACTCAAGTAGATCCGCATCTGACAGATGGCTCGGCACTGACTGCTATGAGGGGCACTCGAGGAGACGGCATCAGTTTGATGAATCAACTCAGACACTCAGATATCACTTCCAAGGACAAGCCAGTAGACTTTGACGCTATTAACAGGAACTGGATCCGTGTGATCAAGCCAGTTATTCACAACTCGACCTTGCGTGGAAGCAGCGACCTTGTGTCTGCGGCTGACAGCTTGCTATCATGGGCGAATACTTGTGATTGGCAAAACGGGCAGCTCAGAGATCCAGCTGTTAATTCAGAGACCTACAGTCGAGTGATGAAAACGAAGATATCCGTCAATAGCCTCAAGACAGAAATCGCATCCTTGAAGAACAGCCATGGCGTCTACTATCTCCTCGATGAATTGGAGAATTTTCTTCACAGGTTGGAGCTCAGTTTGTTTTCTGGTAGTCGCGTGAGCGCTGACGGCTCGATCCAAATAACAATTCCCCGTTCGACGGCAACTCAGCCTGTAAATGATGCTTTCGGCTACCCCTCAAGCGAAGAATACCTCGCTGTCTATCCTGACAAAGCAAGCCTGGTGAAGCGATTCGCTAGAATGAGGCAAAGTGAGGAATGAGCAAAGAGCACAACTGGGCATAGTTTTTGCGTAACCGCGTTTTCGAGGTAGGAATCGTCTATCCTACAGTACCCCTTACGCGAAATTGTGTCTGGTCCGTGGGTCTATCTTGAACATACAGTACAGTACGTAGTATGGATACATGCCGTTGTTTGATGCGCATGATCCTCTCTCTCCCCGCAAGGTTTTGGACGATCGCAGAGAGGCTCCGCCGAAAGCAAACTTCCTCTCAGCCTCTAGGGAGACTTCTTGTGAGCTTCTCTACGGGCATTGACTTTGCAGCGGAGTATGAGCAGCCGCCTACACCTCTGGAAGCGTACGATTTTCTCCAGAGACGCAGGGAAATCTTCCCTTTCAATCTGAAGGATTCTCACAACGGTCTTAGCGGCAGTGAGGCACTCGCAACGAGGAGGGCAGATAGTGTACAGAACAAAGCCATTGTCAGACTTTCTCGTGCTCCTACAGGGGAAAGGTGGAGATCTCGGCGTACGGTACCTTGAAGCATTATCTAGCGACTTCGCAAACGACTCACGGTGCACAAAGGGCCCCTCAATCGTGCCTCATCAGAGGTGCGTTGAGAGTGTTACGCTAAGATGTACCCTCTTTTGATCTACTTCTCCGGGTCCGAACGCTGTGCCTGTGAAAGTCCACATGGACAGCTCACGCGGACAGCAGCATGTTGACTTGCCATATAAAGCTACACTAACAGTAGCTTCACGGCCTCAACACTCAAGTTTAGCTGCAGATTTCCAGCCGACCTATTTTGATCACCAATCTGAATTCGCCCTACTTATTGAACAACGAAACCTTGACCAGCATCATGGCTGAGCCTGTTCCTGTCTATGAGATGTCCGAGGAGCCCACTGACAACGGGGGTGACCCTGTGGATTGGGGGGAAGTCATCGACATGCTTGAGGAAGCTGAAGGTAATTTAGACCCCCAAGACCCAGAATTATCTCTCACGAAGACGGTGGAAGAGGCCCAACGATGTTTGGATATTTTGAATACGTTGGTGGCGGAATTTCCGAGAGGAGACACGTACATAGACACTACAGCCAGCGCTGCCCTTACAGAGATCGGACAACCTATTCAAGTGATAGAAGATATTATTCGCAGCTGGCAGCAGGGATCTTCACGCACCAATGTGGACGATGACCGAGCTACCCTGATCAAAGCGACGATCGAAGCTCGCGAAGTCACCGAAAAGTGGACAAATTTCTATTCCGCTCAACACTCGTCGTTCAGAAGGATGAATAGAGCTTTACAAAATTTCAGACCGGACCAAGAGTTTGAACACCAAAGGTCGGGGCTCCTGGATGAATCGGTAAATCCAGAGAAACACCATGGAACTGCAGGCTCGAGTGTCAAGCATGGTGGCCGTGCTCGAGGATCAGGTCGAGAGTCAGGCCTTGCTTGTGTGTCTTGCCATCGGGAGAAGCTCAGATGTTCTGGGGATCCCTGTACCCAATGCACGAAGAATAGCAGAACATGCATCCCGAGAATCCCTCAGAAGCCCGGCAGGCCTCGAGGTCGGGATTCCCACTTCAAGGGATCAACTACCACTCCCTCCGACTTGATGGACCTCTCCGGACCAAGCAAGAGTGAGACAGGGAGGAAGAAGAAAAATCGATGAGACGGTACTAAGAGGACACCAGCCATGTTTCCCTGCAAGAGGATTCTGTGTTATTGGAGGCGGCGATCACTGACAAACTGTCCTATATGAGAGATGCATCGTAGAGTAGCTGAACTCGATTCATCATACTTGATGGACTCTGAATGTGCACCCTGCTACTCCCAAGCATTACAAAGCGCCAGAGTGCTGAAGAATTGGCGGCTGGGTGCAATACATTTAGTCATGGGGCGCGTATTCATATGCAATGATGTGTCTTGATGCGGTACGCTGGCTGATTTCTCTGATACTGTATGAACACGCGCAAATCGCTGAGACACTGTGGCGAACTTGTCATGCTAAAGTACTCGAGACCGTTGACAAGGAAGCCCAGGAGATCTGGGTAATGACCACCGCTTTATGGTATCCTTACTGATGACAGGGTCCGCTCTCCCTGTAATCACGTTTGCTGAATCTTCCGTCTGCTCAACTCCGATGAAGCACGACAGCCCAGCAATCGAGTCAAAATGGCATTTCCATTCACGAATCGAGGTAGTGTGCTCCACCGATGACACTGGCAAAAGTGGCGAATCGCCGACAGCACCATTAGATGGTTCCAGTGACGTACAGTAAACATGCAGAACCCTGCTCGGCTCCCTCGCAACGTGATCTCCGACCCAGCAAAAGTCAACGCTGGTGGAGACATTGATGTGTCACGCTTGGACGGGCTGCGTGCGCTTGCTTCGACTTCTTCGCGAAACCACTTGGCTTCAGACTTGTCGCGTCGTTGTGTCGCGATATGAAAGGAGCGTTTCTGGGGGATATGTCAGATAGAACGCACAACTGATACACGCAAAAGGTAGAGGTACCCCGCTCACGTCTCTTGCAAACGCGTCAAAGAATTACTCCTTGGACATACAGCCCCTAGACTTCGCTTACACTCTTGAAAGGATACTCCCAGCTGGCTTGGACTCCGCTGCAAGCGCGGAGGATATAAGCTGTGCGTCTGTCTTCCCAGAGCTCCTCTCTCACACTTCATCTAAATCGCTTTGTCCTTCCTTCCCAACCGGAAAGGATTTTGTCATAAAGCCTCAACTGATACCCTCGCTACATAATCGTCAGCTTCATGGACCCCCCGGAGGACCAAACGTCCGACACACCCACTGCGCAAGTCTACGAAGGACAGCCCTTCGGCAATGTGTTTGACGAACCCAAGCTCGATGATGACATATGGGCCTCCGGCGGAGGGCTCTGGAAGCCGAATACCTTCATTCTTCCTGAGGATGCCTTAACACCGACATTCAATGCCCAGGGGACGACGTATACTTCCACAGTGCCTGTCGCTACATCAGAAACACCTTTCAGCTCCCTGACCGTCCGAGATACCTTCCCTACCAGCTCCAGAATTACGAACAAAGGTCAGGGTCAGCCGGAAGGGGTCATCGACTGGGATTTGATGGCCCATGAGCTGTACAGGGTCGATGCGAGCGGTGGCGTGGCATCGTGTCCTGGCAGTTGGATGCACGGCACTCTCAGCGATTATCAAGATCCAATAGGCATTATGGGCATGCCTATTGAAGGAAATCCCGGAGGACCTGCCTTACTCCCGAGCGGCGATACCTTCCCCGCCAGCAGATACGAGCGTACCGTAACTGGATTTGAGACCTTTGGCAGGCGAACGATTGATTCAGTGACATCTGGCAGCCAACCAAGGGCGAGCGATGCTAGCGGGGGAAAATTTATCGCGTGCGCAAGTTGCTCGAAAGCAAAAGCGAAATGTGACAAGGCACGGCCCTCATGCTCCAGATGCACGTCGAAAATGATACAGTGTGAGCCGAGGACCACTGCAAGAGGGACTTTTCATCGTTCTTCGTGGTCGCCCTATTAGAGATAAGATCGAGGTCTTGTTCTTGAACTCCGCTTGTGTAACGAGTCAAGTCGCATCGCGCGGCTCTCAAAGGCTGTCGAGCATAAGACATCTTGCTTGAGGGCGGATAAGGTATCTGCACTAGGTGAATTACCCGCGTGTATATGCAGAGCGTCTCTGTTTGAAAAGTGATACCACCGAGGCCCACTACTTAGAAGAGACTACAGTATGTCTTGTGTCAGTCTCCTTCGGTTGATATAGTGCTGACCACGCGAGTCGATCATCCGGACAAGCGACAAGGTAAGAAGCACAACGTTGCATGAATATCTACTATCTAACAAGGGGTATAATGCGATTCCCGACGATCGTGGAATGCCACTCGCAAAGGGGGCAACGAAAACTGCTGCCCTTCTCCTTGCTTCGTTGCCGTAATGGGTTGCATCGAGTAATTCTCCTGGAAGACGACTTTGGGATGATCGACCTCGATGGCGGGTTGCATCCCAGGCCAAGAAAGGACTGGGATCGATTGAGCTTTTGTAGGCGGGGAAGGTCGTGTAGCGGGTGCCTGCCCTGGAGGAGGGAAACCATACGATGATCGAGCGGACCATGGTCTATGATCGTCTTCGCTAGGAGGGGTGGTCACGAAAGTCGTGGCGATGGAAGTGACGGATGAGCGGTTTGAAGGTCTCCTTGAGCGATTTCCATTGACCTGACGGACAGTTCTGGTGGATCAGTTTTGGTGTTGGAAACACAAGCTTTGGACTTACCCAGGGCAAGGACCTCGCTTCTTTTGAGGACCGCTATAAACACAAGTCACTCCGCTTTCCCGACATCGACTGCAAGTGCTGGGCTCCCCGTTCGTCGCTCCACCAGCATCGCATCGAACCTTTCTCGCTCGACAAGCATTACAAGCTTTTGTTGTCCTGCTGATGGGAGCTCGACTGCCTGCCGCGATATCCAGCTCTTCCGAAGGACGGTGCTCAGCGATGTACGAGCTGGATGGCCTTCGAGCGGACGCCGAATCGTATGGATGTCCTGAATGCCTTCGGAGGATATCGGGGCGAGATGGCGGTAGGAGAGAGCTGGTCGAAGCCCGATTGAGCTGCTGTTGTTGCTCTCGGAAGTATTGACCTCGATTATCGAAGGAAGAAGGATGCGCGGGTGCAGAAGACGGCGGATGGTAGTTGTAGCCATGACCGGTCGAAGGGATAAGTCGATGGTGCATGGAAGGGGAGATGGGAGGTGATCGGCGGGGAAGGGGTAGTGGCGCAGTTTGAGGAGGCTGGATGACGGTCCTAGGAGATACTGGTCGCGCGTCGTTGAGCAGAGAGAATATGCTTTGGCTGGGTCGTCGATCCTCTGGACGTCTCGGGGCTGGCAATATGGGAGGAAGAGGGGTGGAGCGACCGATCGGACAAGTATCAAAAGGCATCGTCGCGGGTGACTGTTTAGGGGAGACGCCTGGAGATCGCTGTGGAGGACTCGCTCGGGTGTCTCTCACTCTTGTGCCATTGGGCAGAACCAATGTTCCAGTCGATCGATCCTCGTGGATAAGCAGATGAGCGAGTCGAGGCGATAGAGCTGTCATGTTGGGCGGTTGCGCGAGTGGTGTCGGTGGGTAGAGGTGTTCAGACAAGGGGTAAGTTGCAGGACAACGGTGGGTGGGTTGCAGGAGAGAGGGGGGGATGTTAAGAGACGAATGCGAACGTCACTATGATCGGATGGGAAACCTTTCGTAAGAGCCTCGCCTCGTGTCGGATTGGGTCGATGAATAGAGCTCTCGAGCAATTAGGTGAATGCGCTGGGCGAAAGGAAGTGACGACACGAACAGCACACCGATGGCCACCTTCTTTTCCAGTCAAGACGACCTCGAGGTTACCAGAGGCTGGGCTTCTCCCGTCTTCTGCCACGGTGATGAGCAAAAGGGGCGTCCGTAAGGTCGGTTGACTAAGGATGCAGGACGACCGAGCGTGTATGAATAGTGGCCGACTAAGGTTTTCTGGCAGAATAGCGGAGTGGAGGATTGCTGGGTCGGTGCAGGTGATACCTACAGTGCCGTCTGTGAGCTCCGAGACCACAAGTGAGGTATGGGGCTGAAGAGGAGTTTGCAAGTGGAAGAAGAGAAGCTCGATGGCGAGCTTGTCAGTTGAGAAGAGGTGAGCATCGCAGGCGTCGGTCAGAACTGTGCAGAACCACAACAACACCAAAGCTAAAGAGTGAATAGGTGAGAAGCAAGGCACGTCTCAAAGGTAAAACAATAGGGTTTCCCGCTAATGAATTCAGTCGGAGAGATAGGGGCAAGAGGGGAACGACCCACGTCGAGGCGGAAGGTTTGTGGTTCCGGCAGGACACTTGACGAGGGAACGCCTTGGATAGGGCAGAAAAGTCTAATCTGGCTGCAAGTTGAGGGTGACCCGCGTTGAATGGCCCGCGGAGAAAACGCCACTCGGCAATGAGAGCGTCAGATGTGATACATGTCTCATTCGATTCCGACAGGCTGGCTCAGAGGATGCAGACGCAGAAGGCGACACGACATGAACAGCGCGCATGTTACGAGAGTGATAGCCCGTCAAGTGAGTCAAGCCGGTAAGGGAAACTTTGTCGGCGTTCAGGGTCTCACTTGTATATTTCCGGGAGGCTTTCTCTTTTCACAGCAACTCTAAAGCAACAGGCGAAAGTGGCGAGATGGGCAGACCTGGCATTGACCCGTGGGACATGTCAGACGTGGTCATGTCCGGAACATTGGAATTGTACACAGTCCTACCCTTTGACGCCATTTGGAATCGGATAAACAGCAATCGAGTGGCGTTGTGTTTAGAGAAGTCACCTCGAGCAGCTAGTCACCCCTCCCACCGGTCAACGGCGATTGCGCTATCGCGTCGAGCAGTGCAAACAAACAACGCGTTCTGAAGCCAGGAATGCTTCTCGGAGGAAACGAATGGAGTTCACGATGCATTCGAGCGCAAGATGTTCACTCATGTCGCCACGCTAATGGCCGACTCCGAGACCTTGTGGAGAAGTCTAGACCGGCCCTGGACAAGGGACGGGAAGCTGACGTCAGACGCGAAGGTCTTTCGACCGAGCCCTTCTCTCTCTCAGATCTTCTAAGCGGGATGTGCTCATCCATGCGACACGCGTACACAACTGATACACCTGACTCGAAAAGGGAATGCTGCTCATCCTACTACCACTACATACCGAACATCTCCCTGGCGCGTCAACACAATCCACTGAGATCTCGGACCCAAACTGATCAACTCACTTTGATACCCTTCATCGGAGTCAGATGCAAGAGGACATCCACAAACGCCGGAACATCTCGAGGTGGCTGGCGCTCACGATGCGACGTCTTGAATGAGGCAAAGACTGAATGAGTCTTTTGCTTGTCTATCACATTGCGTATCGATTGCTGAGCTATTTCTGGTCCTTCTGCCGTTGGTCCCGCCAATAACTCCAATAAGCTATACGGAGTAAGCGGTGCACGCAGCATCCGAGTCGGTTCTACTTACTCCGACCCGTAAAGGGCGGATAGATAACGGTCCGAAGGAGTGCGGACTGAATGGCCCAACATATGCAAGAGCGGAGGAGTAACATATGCCATACGTGTGCTTCCGGATTCCTGAAAAGTTAGATACACCCAGAGTCAAGCACGCACCAGGATCATCATTTTGGAATAGGTGTTTGAGAACGCGGCCATGTGATCTCGAAGGACCTGTGGAACAGGTTGAGACTGCTCAAACGGTTCCAATCCTCCAGTACTTGGGTTGCTGGGATCAGTCGAGCCATCCGGGAGGCCTAGCAGCACACCTTTCCATTGGTATCATCGTGTCGTCCACGCTCTTTGGTATCGTAAAGCCAAACAATTTTCTGGGCTTGCGGAGGCCACTTGTGCTTGATTCTGACATCGAGGGGCTTAGATGCTCTGCGCTATGGCTTGGAGTAGGGAGCATCGGCCTTGAAACTGGTTCACGGCCTAATCCTCTCAAAGATAGAGGTCTTCTGAGGTTTGTTTCGGCCTAGGTGCGTCAATCTACTGAGCTCTGGCCAAAAATTTGTTCAGCTCACTGCCGCCATGACGCGATGGCTGAAGGATATCGAAGCTTCCTCTTCGCTCTGGTTGATCCAATCACGCCGTGAGAGACCTGATAACGCGGTGAAAGCGTCCGTGGACGTCAAAGCTCTGGTGACCTGCGTCGTCAGTGACTCCGTGACATACACAGAATACAGGCTGACTCACGTTCACTTGGGCTCCGAGGAAATACTCAATTGTCCCATCAGGGCCTCTCAGGGGAATCTACACATATGAGTGAGGACTCGTTGCAGATAGTCTAGCGCACCATGTGTAGAACTGACCATCAGATACCTGTCAACACATTTTTCTGTAATGCTCACGGTTCCAGAACGGCTTGCCTGTCCTCGTATAGTTCAATATCAAAGAGCAGTGTTCCTTTCCGGCGATGATCGCATCTGTATCCCTCATCAGACCATAC
This sequence comes from Papiliotrema nemorosa, assembly GCA_032158125.1. NCBI lineage: Eukaryota > Fungi > Basidiomycota > Tremellomycetes > Tremellales > Rhynchogastremaceae > Papiliotrema > Papiliotrema nemorosa. The sequence continues at coordinate 91,299 of JASKOT010000024.1, forward strand.
CACGGTAGAATCATTAAAGACAGACCTCGGAGCAGCTGCACAGCCGCTTTGTCCGTCGAAGGACCTTGCAAGAAGCGACAATTTCTGCCCAGTATGCGACTACGAGGGTATTCGGTCAACTCGCAAAATTGGTCTGAAACGTAGACGAGCTGATGGTAAGTATAGCCCTGTGATCATATCAAGCGCGCGTACTGGTTGATCAGGTAGACGGGGGTCGGCCAGACCTGAGAATCAGTGAACTTGCTTGGCCACGTCAATGATCTTACAAAACACTTCGCCAAGATTGCCCCGATCTGACGAGGCAGTCGACATGCCCAGCCGACTCCGAGCGTGTTCGGTCTGATTGAGCTCAGCTTGCGGACAATTGCAGGTGGAAAGGTGACTCACAATGCTACCGGCTAGGAACCTCTTGAACTCCGTCTCATACAGTCTTCGAGTCACGTCCTGCAGTGTCCTTTCCATGCCGAGTAAGGTCGAAGCCAGCGAGGAAGCGCATACACTTTGATGTGGAGATGTGTCACTGCATCGTCAGGAGACAGGTACAGCAGAGCGAGCCAACGCGAAGGGAGGGACATGCCTAATTGACTGGCGACGGCCCGGATTGAAGTACACCTCATCTATGCCCTTGGTTATGGCCTGTCTTGTTAGCTCTTTTCCCGTTTCGCTACGTAGAGGTGCGGACACACCTGCATCTCCTTGACGAGCTTCAAGTATGCCGTCGCGTCTTGGAAACACCTCATATTGGCTGAAGACCCTGGTTGACCCTCCTCTTCTACCCATTGACTAAAGCGAAGCAGTCCAATCTGACATGAGTGTCCCTTTCCATTCTTCCCTTCCTCGATGACTCACGGGGGTCTCGACAAAATCTTGGAACCGCTCATAGCTGACTAGCCCCATTACAGAGTCTTCCTGTCCGTTCGAGGACCCTCCAAGCGGTTCTATTGTCATCATTGAATCCGAAGAAAACACCACGCGATACTCACCGCTTGTCCTAGCCCTCTTGCTCGACTCTCCATTTTGCCCTATGATGCTCAAATCGGGGAAATGAGGTATATCCACATCTTCCCATGATTCCTCTGACTTGGGTATAGGTTGCAAACTGAGCTGTCCACCAAAAGCCGTTCCGTCCAGCACCGCAAAGATGTCCACTTGGCCGTCTCCCTCGCTCGACTTGTGTCCCGGGTACAGCGCGTCCATCATGTCCCAGGTGTCTTCTTCATCCGGCGTCAGATTATCATATAGCTTCGAATTCGGACTAGCAGTAGGAGAGGTTATCATGGTGATACCTGTCTAGATGTCAAGAACAAACACAGCGATCATCAGATTGGGCTGAAATCAAGGCATCTCATGTGTCCCCCTCGGCGGCCTGCCAAGCTCGACGACAGTATATGGAAGGTGCCTGCCTCTTTGCTCTTGCATTTCCCTGAAATAGTTCCTTCAGATGGTTTGGCTGCAAGCGCTACATGCATGGCTGGTAGTTCTCGCACAAGTGTTCAGGGACTTGTACTCTTCGGGAAAGTAAAAGGGATCGACATTGACCAGCCTTCCCGGTCGATCTCCCTCCCCCCCTTGCGCGCCATGACGTGGACTCGGTGTGACTAACCCCATGCGGCGGGGTGACTACCACCCCATTGGCGTGTGCAACGACTACGACGCATCCCAGTTGGAAACTACTCGTCGAACAACATGTTGCGTGCATACGAATACATTAGCCTGATGAGAAATGCTACAAGTGGTCTTGCTGAGAGAGTCCAAAATCTACATGGGATCACTGCTCGGCCCTCGCCCGTTTCATACGATCTTTCTGCCGCTGCTTCTCTGCTCCTACAATTCCTCCGCCCGTCTTCTGCTTCTTGTTCGCTCGCTCGTTTCGATTCATCTCTTTACTACACAAGATCAGCTTGATCCAAATGTAAAAGCAGGTACTCACTTTACAGACTTGTTATGCTCGGCGTACGATAAATGTTGACCACCTGAAAGCTGCTCGAGTGGGGCCGTAAACCGCTGTGCAGCCGGGAACGCGTTGGTAGAAGTGATTTGAGCCGGTTGAGGTCCACTCCTGGCGTGCTGATGTCGACCTTGGTTCAACTTCATATAGTGATCATGCGTTTCCGCGGCATTATCACCAGCGTTCAAGACCTCCTCGAGTAGCGAGACCTGGGAAGTCGTGTCTGGGAAGACCAATCCTTCCATCGTGTCAATACCGTGAAGTTCGGTAATGACCTTGAATGCGTATCCCTGAGGAATCAGCTCCGTTTTGCCAGCCACGTCCACTGATAAATCACCTGATCAATGAGGAAACCTTGTCTTTTAGACGAATAGTACATCTCCTGGGTATCTTTCGAAACCAAAGAATAGAAGAAGGCATTGAATCCTTCATCATTACGACGTTTGGCTCGAAGGATTCGACCTACGCGTCAGTGGAGCTTCATGTCCAAATCGATATACTCACCGAGGCGCTGCGCTTCCTGACGACGAGATCCAAAGTGGGACGAGATCTGGATCAAGCAGGTGGCTTCCGGAAGGTCAATGGACGTGTCTCCGACTTTCGAGAGGAAAATAGTGTTGACTTGAGGATCGACCTGGAACCGAGCCAGAATACGCAATCTCTCGTTTTCGGGTGTGCCACCATGGATAAACGGTTTACCGAGTCTGATAGCGTATTTCTACCATATCAGCAGAGGCTGCACCACCTTGGCGTGCGACCTACCTCCAGCGCGTAGACATTGTCCGAAAAAACGATGACTTTGTCGCCTCTAGATTCGTGGTAGTTGATCAAAAATTGACAAGCTTGGATCTTGTATGGGTTCATGGCGTGCAGCAAAATCCTCTTCCGCGAAGAATTTCGTAGGTATTCACGATAGAATTGGGGTGTCATTGGACACCAAACCTCGGCACACTACAGTGAGTCGTAATCACATGTTTATAGTGTGAGTGCTCACCTGAACTGTAGCGATATGGCCGTTCTTGGCGAGATCCATCCAATTGGCTTCGTACAGCTTTGGTCCAATCAGGTAACCTAAATCACCGATCTTGTCATCTTCTCGGACAAGAGTAGCTACGAATCAGCTTGGTTTGGTACCGACACATTGTGAGACTCACCCGTCAGACCGAGTTTTGCGTGGACCTTGAATCCGTTGACACATTGTCGGAACATATTGGCGGGCACGACATGCACCTCGTCCAGCAACAGGAAACCCCACTCTCTCGATTTGAGGAACTGCATCATCTTCTCCGCATCATGTGCGCGCTTCCCAGTTTTCGCAATCATAGAATAGGTTGAGACGACAATCCCCGCAGGACCTTGGAACTAGACGTCAGCGTCTGGCAGAGCCAGCGACTTGAAAGCGCACCATCTCCTTTTCACCCTGGGTGAAGGCACAGATCTGACGTTCATTGATGTTGGAAAAGTGCAAGAATTGCTGCTTCCATTGCTGCACCGAGACACTGTATGATCAGAGTCGGCAGCGCCATGGGCGTTGACTACTTACGCAGAAGTACACAAGACCAGGGTACTCTTCTTGATCGTACAAGCGGCAGTGATTCCGACCAGAGTCTTTCCGGCACCGCAGGGAAGCACAATGATACCAGATCTCGCTCGACCATTTCCGAACATTTTGGCCAGAGACGTTTCTTGGTATGGTCGGATGACGGTCATGGGTTTGAGCTGGATATCTAGGTTGGCGTTCGTGGTATCGTTACGGAAATCATATTCCTCCAAAGCAGGAAGATCGATCTCTTTACATCTCTTTCGGACATCCTGGATATCAGCGAGAGCGAGTCAACTCGCCTACTATAGACGCACCTCCATCTTTTCACCCGCGACCTCGAATGACCATGTCGTCTCGTCGTCGTCCATCTCGTCAGCTAGCATGTCAGCTCAGGCAGCGGCGTGATGAACCACCGTACTTCGGTCGAGTCCTATGACAGCACCAATGACATCGTCTCGGTCGTGTCGGTTCCTGGCATCTCCATTCTGCTCTCCTCGCTCAGCACGCCTGGCAGCTTCTGTACCAGGGATGATCAGATCTTCCCTTCGTCCCGTATCTTTCGCCAGACCACCATTCGCACCTTCGCCCTCTGCACTTCTATCCACTCGACAGCCGGCAATGATGGCATCGTTCATAAGGGGCACCAGGAACTTCTGATCGATAGATTCTAAGAAATATCGGTTATGTTTCAAGACCAAGCGGATCTTCCCATACGATGAGGTCCAATTTGCTATCCTGTTTTGGAGTTTAACAGGTAATGGTATCTTGGACAGTCGACCGAGAACCTGTATAATGTCGTTCGTTTCCAGTCCGACTGACATGGCCGCGTGCAGAGATGGTTTCGTGATGCGGTACTCATGAATCAAGGTCGGCCTACCTGAGTCAGAAGCGAGTCTGGGTATGCATCTCGCATAGACTTACCTCGATACTGGCTCAGCGATTGCAATCAGAAAGTCTTGAGCTCTCGGAGCTAGCGGCGCAAAGGCTTCGAGGATGCTGATGCATCAGTCCTCCTGCGATTCGGCACAGAACAATTCCTGTACAAGGGCAGGAAAAGAATGCAGTGATGACATACATGTTCCCCTCATCATCGACCCATAATGGTCGAAAGTCGTGGTCGCGGACCAGTTCCTGCTTCGATAGATCTACCCCTCTCCTCCCTATCAACCCGCCTTCTCGTTCATCCTCATAATCATCCTCCTCTACATTGGCTATAGACGCCTCAGGTACGTTCCTCGCTGCTCCAAGATTTAGCCGTACAGTGGTAGTCTTCTTGCTAGATGACGCTATCGCCGTACGCTTGGTAGTCCTGCGAGGTCGATAATCCTCTTGGGAAGAGGGATCCGAGTCGTAAAAGTCGAGAGACGACGCTGGCGATGAAGAGCGCGACATGATGCCGAAAGACGGCTCAATGCGGTGCAAATGACGCTCAGAATCGTCCAACGACTCTCGACAGCCACAGCAGAGGGTGAAGAGGGTGAGCAAGTTCAAAGAGTGATCAAGATGGGAACCAAAGCATGTACATGGGTGGCGAACAACCCATGACTCATCTCTCTCGAGTGATAAGCGAGCTTGGGGAGATGCCACGTCATGTCACCCCGCTGAAGCAAGATTTCTGGTCCACTTTGTTGTTGAACCATTCTACATTGAGATTCTTCCCCCTCTATACTCGCCTTCGCCAATATCCTCCTCTTGCACGTGTCAGAAGGCATATAGTTGCCGCATCAGGATGGTACGAATTGATTCGTCGGTCTTGTCAAGCCTGGGCTGACAACTTGCAGAAGATCAAAATGATCAGTCGGTCGTTGGACGACCACCTCCCTTCCTCCTCTTCGGCCCCTCACCCTATTCAACGAAATCTTGCACCACACATGCATCCGTTCGCAAAGCCCAGGGAGTATACACGAGCTCTCACCGCTGCGAAGATGGATCGAATGTTCGCCAAGCCCTTCATAGACGCTCTCGGAGGGCATCAAGATGGCGTTTACTGCCTAGGGAAAGACCCTCGAAGGGTGGGAGTGGCCGCTGCGGGTGGCGGTGACGGAGAAGTCATCGTCCATTCTTTGACTCTCCGGAGACCTTTGTTGAAATTGCCTCAAGCGCATAAAGGGATGGTGGGCGGCGTATGTTGGACATCAGACTCGCGAGATGGTAAGAGAGGGTTGGTGACTTGCGGGAAATTGGATGGTACTGTCAAAATCTGGAAGAGTAAGGCGTTTACTCCGGGTTTGAACGACGAGGGCTTCGAAGGGAATGAGTTTGGGGAGGGCTCTTCTTCTCAGGCGTTTCTCGACACGGCGGGAGCTGTCGGCGAGTCGTTTGATGATGAGGCCGATGGAGGAGGATTGGCATTGGACGAGAAGAAGCGAGAGCAAAGGGGACGTGATCTGGAGCCGATCATGACATATACAACGAAAAGCGGTTTCAACTCGATAGATCATCATCGAGACGATCCCGTTTTCGCTACAGCCAGCAATGTCGTGCAGATATGGGACGAGACGAAATCAGCGCCTGTATCGACACTGCAATTCGGAAGTTCACAAGAGACAGTCGAGGGCGTGCGGTTCAATCAAAGTGAGACCAGTGTGCTGGCTAGTGTTGGTGGCGATAGAACATTGTGCCTGTACGATATACGTACAGGTAAGGCAGAGAGGAGGATCGTGATGCAGGTGCGTCTATCTGAACCCTCTTCTAGCGCTCAGCTGATTCGCAGTTCCGCTCGAACTGTCTCTCATGGTGCCCAACGCTGCCTACAGTACTCCTGCTCGGCTCTGAAGATCACAATCTGTATACATTCGACATACGAGATTTGAACTCTCCGACCCAGATATACAAGGGTCACGTAGGAGGTGTCATGGGATGCGACTGGAGTGAGTTGTTGCCGCACGAGTCTGCCTGGCATTCCCTGACAATCAGGCCCTACGGGCGAAGGCTTTGTATCCGGATCGTACGATCGAACCGTGCGACTATGGGACCGAGATTCGGGCAAGTCGAGGGATGTCTATCACACAAAGCGGATGCAAAGGTGCGTCCTACGCTGATATTTGTAGGCCAAGGCTGATCTGAAAGGGTGTTCGATGTGACATACACTCCCACTGCTGACTTTGTGCTCTCCGCATCAGACGACGGCAATGTGAGGATATGGAAATCGAACGCTTCAGACAAGCTTGGACCCGTCTCGACGAAGGAACGACAGGCGATCGAGTACCGAAAGAGTCTGGTGGATCGATGGTCGTCCGTCAAGGATGTCCGATCTGTCAAAGACAGGCGTCACGTACCCGAATCTATTCACCACGCTACAAAACTCAAGCGCGAAATGATCGAATCGCGCAAAGTCAAGGAGGACAGGCGGCGCAAGCACACTCGCGCTGGGAAGGAGAAACCCAAGGCTGAGAGGAAGAGTACGTCATTGTCTCCTGCCTTCCTGAGGTTGATCTGCCTCATTCGTGCGAAAGGCTGATATGCAGAGACTGTCATTACGGAGCAGAAGTAGGACACAGCGAAGTGTACAATCTGTTGTATTCCTTCATGCATTCGCTCATGTTGTCTTTCGCATCACGGAGCACGTGCCGACCATCGTGTCCTTGGTATCGGCATCTCTGAGACCTCATTACTGGAAGTCGAGACTAGCTCCTAGCTGGCACGTCACGGTAGTAGGCAGCCATGGCAGCTCGATCGCCTCTTCGGTGGGTATCTGAAATTCCAGCTCCTGTGGACCACTCATAGTCCCTGACATTGTTGACGGAATATCTCTATAGGGGGCGGTCGAAGCCTTCCGAGCCTTGAATCCGGCCTCGATGGCTATTATGAAGGGTCTCCAGGATATTTGATGAGATCGACCTGTTGAGAGGATTTCTCGGGCTGATGAGGCATAATCTCCGTTTTTTGCCCAAAAGTTCTGTTCAAGCTGGATTAGATCTGTCCGCAATTTTGACGGATCATCTTCTGGGGTTTCCCACGCCGGCGAACAAGAGAGCCTACAGTCCTGATTTCCTGCCCCTGATGAGACGAGCTGAACACTTGAATCTCGCCAAAGGCTCTTAACGAAGTTACCCTTCTGTTTTTGAAGGAGTTCAAGTATGGACTGATCGAAATTCGGGTACGGTTTCTGCCCAGAGTCACGCCGTAGCTCGTACACACTCTTCTCTGCCTGCTCGGTTTGCAGCGCGATGCCCAAATGTAACTGAGGTGTCACGGAGATATCCACATACGTGTCCGCCTTTCCATCTTGCGTCTGTCGTCTGAGTCTGAGAGAAACCTGCGGCGCGGATCGCGTGTAAGTTGCAAAGTTTGGGCTATCGATGATCTGGAAAGGATTGGGCTCAGAACCAAGATAAGTGGCGAGGACGGTTGACCGTGGAGCTTGAGTGAGCAGTTGGAGAGAGTGACCGATACTTTGCGTGCCTCCTGTACCATCGACCAGAGCTTCCAAGTACCAACTCGGGCACTGAAATTCGGTCGAGGGAGCTTCGATGATCGGCATTGACATACCTACAGTACTTGGCAAAATAACGAGAGTGTAAGAGCTCCGCAAATTGAGCGTAGTCCTTCCTCGTTATATATGTATGTACGGTGGAATATATTCTCACGCGTCCGACTTGCAGCGGGACATCCTTTCTCCTGCCGAGAGGCTCCGTCAACCGGTGAGTCATGGGTGCGAGCGGCGTCAACATGTCCGAACCCCTTGTTCGCCGGTCAGATTCGGTGGGGAGATGGCTGAGCTGTTCATCTACGGCAGGACACATCGGAAGACGATTGTTCAGTATGATCCAAACCTGACACACGCACTCAACACATTCAGAGTTTTCTGTCCCTTGCATACAACTCTCAGAACGCTCCTGTCTCAATCTGTCTCATCTTCTCCGCGTCGCCTCCTCAGTGTCGTCGCGCCAGCCCGCCTCAGCTTCGCCATCTCGATCATCCTACTATGTGAGGCCTGCAATCCGTCTGCAGGGTGCCATTTTCGGTGCTTCATCCTAGCTACGACGTATTGGGGATTCAGAGGCATACTAGCTATCACCGTTGCTGAGATGGGAGCTCCTGTGCTGTTCTTGTACCGTACCTCAAAGCCGGTCGAAAGGTCCACAGTCTGCTCCTTCAAATCGATCCGTGTGACGTCGCCAATAAAAGATTTCGGATCGATTCGTCCACCCGATGGGGTTGCCTCTCTCATTCTGTTCTCCAGCTCTGCCAAAGTTAGGTGTACGTCGCCGTCTGAAGTCTTCCACGTCACTCGTGTTTCTTGTTGGTTGAGCCGATGCTCTGGCAGTGTCAGACGTTCGTGTATGGTTTGCTTGACGAAATTCGTACCGCTTGATTCCGACTGCGTCGTCATGGCGTCTATGATGGCGGGGAGCACTGATCGAGACATGAGAGATCGTCGAGCTGGATCGTCTGCAGGTTTCAGTTGCCCATCTTCCCATATATCACCAGGCGACGGCATCGAGACTGTCACAGTATCTCTGTAGGTGACAGGGAGAACAATGTCCTCTTGACCTATGACTCGCCTAATCAAGACACCAGATGATGTAGGAGTGGTCCAGTCCTTTTCGTGCACCAGCGTCGGCTCTACACTCTGATTTTGCCTGACTTCGTCAGCATTGGTCAGGCGAGCTTCGATCACAGCGATATGCTTCTTTGAGGACTCCTGGTCGAGATGTCGCCTGACAATCCCGACGGGTACAGGCCTTTGAACATCGCCCGTCTCGGTCAATATGGCCGGTTGATCGCGAGCAAAATACCATTCGGGTGCTGCACTTCCCGTCATCAATCCTAGTGTACAGATGTGCGAGACCCCCACAGCGGTCGGAAACCAAGGATGAGTTTCCTCGTATGCTTTTTGCGCCTGACGATGTTGTTCAAGATATTCTTCTGCTTCTCCTCCTTCCTCTTCTTCTCGAATGTCAGGCAGTTCACCATAAGAGAATTTTTCATCTGGCCGTTCATCTATTGATGCTTGATTGTCATTCCTCGAGTTTGCCCCGAGGGGGGACGACTCATCAGGTTTCGATCGTGCCCAGAAGTTAAATTCCGGACCGAATTGCACGTAAGGACCCTCGATTCGCAAGTTACGAGCGTTTGCAAGCAGATCTCCTATAGAGGCAGCATAGCTGCCAGTCCTTGCGCGATGCTCCGCTTCCGCTCGCGATAGACTTGATGCGTGGAAAGATACCCCTCCGTTTGAGTCATGGTATGGCATGTCGAAATGCAAATCAAACCCTTTGATCTCGTCTTGCGTATGCAGAGGCAAAGATATCTTCGTACCCATCAACAGTCTTTCATATCCGCGCTGGTCTGCCAACGTGCCGACGAGTTTCGTTGCGGCTGTCGCTTCCGGGCTTTCCGGGTCGTGCTGAAGAAGCTGCCAATGACTTCCTAGTCCGTGCGCTGGCTGTCCAGGAGGCAGAAAGCTGACTGTCACGATGCTCTGCCCGATAAAGTCCACGGCCGAAGTTGGCCCGCCACCAGGAGTTTGACGGACCATACGCAAGTTGATGGGAGCACTGATAAGTCGGGTCCGCGCGTGCCCGCTCGAATTCAGCGAACAGTCAAATTCTGTCGCATAAGGGTGAGCTTGCATCAAGAGTGCTTCGCGAATGTTGAATGGACCGTGAGTTCGGTCATGTTTGATCTCCAGGTGAGTGCTCGGTTGATTTGAATGAGAAAGCGTTGCCTTTCCAGCGGTGTTGGACATTGTGAGATGAGAAAATCCAGGTGGAAATTCCGGAACTTGGGGGGAGACTCGTCGTGCTGCGCTTTATAATGGGGCAATGGCATGAGCTAGACAACACAGTATATGACAGTTCCCTTGTTTGCAGCTGATCACATGTGAGTGGCGAAACACTTCGAAGCCTCGAATGTGCGGTCACCCTTTCATCGCCGAATCCCGGTGGGCTCTGAAGACTAGCTCGGTCGCGATGCGCGTATCTTGGTCTATCGCATGTCTTGGCATGTCCCCGTTTCGACAAACTTTGACTTTGCATCCTCCACAATGGCCCGAGGGGTCCGAGCTGCTTTCCCTTGGTTGGATTGCGGGAAGAGGCAATTGAGAAGGTGATGTTCAAGGCTGTAAAGCGTTGAACATGCATGAAGCCATCCATAAAGGGAAGCTTCAGCTGATGGTATGTACAGGACGATTCTGAGCGAGACGGCATCGTCAGAGCTAATCCTGATTGATCCGCTACTCTACTTGGTCGACTCCCAATACAGTAGCTCCGCCAAACCCGTTACCCCTCGAGAGCTCCTTGCGTTCCTCTTCGTGCCCGGTGTTGCAACCTGCCCCGTTCTCTTCAATATAAAAGGCGCGAAGACGCGCTCGTGTATCACCGTGATTGATCTTGCATCTTGCCAATTGGTCTCCCGGTTCTTGAATGTAAGACCGGTGAGCTTGAATGCTCTGCCCGACCTGACAAGCGTTCAATACTCCAGATCCCGTACTGTCCGGGAACATGATCTCCAGGTGGGTAGGTAAAGTATGACAGAGTCTAGATATGGAGATTTCGGTGAAGCCGGTCACAATGCCCGATACGGACCTGGCATTCCCCGCTCCCGCTCGAAGTTGACGCCTTGAGAGCTCGGCGAGACTGATCAGAGAGTCTTCATCATTCGAGGTCGTTCAAAGTCGAACCATGGTAGTCTCAGGTTCTATCCGGTACGTTTTCGCACTCCAGCGTTCCACAAAGTTCTTTGCAGTATCCTCCCTGCAGACACTGTCTGCGATACCATGTCGTCAAAAACTGAAGATCCTGCGGTTCTACCACAATCCGTACATCCCGCCGAAGCTCGCTCAGGCGGGACTCTCGGCAAGGCAGCTCCAAAGATCTGATAATTCGTTTCGTGCTTCAATTGGAAGCTGTCCGTGAAATCGACGTCCAGATACGATTCAAATTGGCCCTCTACCGATTTTGTGGGCATTCCAATTGTCAGGTGGAGCTGTGGCTCGAGAAGGATGCCAACAGAAGTTGGGGTTTCCCCTCTGGGTGAGTCATACTAGTCTGAGAGACGTTGGCGCTCCAGGGATCGTACATCTTCAATGACACAAACGACTTGGCAAAGTGCCTATAAGTGAAGACTGGGAAGCAATAGGATGTGTGGCAATAGCTGTCGAGGGTGAGGGATGAGTGTCGAATCCTAGACATTCACCTATGTGGGTTGTGTGCCTGGAGGGGCCGGCAAAGTTTCCAAATACCAGTCTGGACGAGCCGGTTCCGTACCGGCAGATTCCTCGACGATCACGTTCATGCCGAAGTCGAGAAGAGAGCAGAGAGTGAATACGAGAGGACAAATTAGGGTGGAAACGACCGATACTTCTGTGACGGGTGGTAGAGCGGTCCTTCCTTTGTGTGTTCCTGTAAGCCATCTAATTTGCCATGCCCAGTCAGTATGTACAGTATATGTAGTTGGCATCTCTTCCTTTATGCGATCGCGAAGGTGCAGCAGCGCACCCACACCAAGAGATCACTCTACGTTCTACGCCTTGAGCTCCGACTTGACCTTCTCTGCGATCGCTCGAGGGGTTTCGGTTGCCTTCCCTTTGTTGGCTTGCAGGGAGAGGTAGGCATTCCAAGGAATGTTGACGCCGTTGATTACCAACAATCGGTATTGCAATGGGACGAGCTATCAATCAGCGTGACGTTCAGATGCCTAGTCTCCTTGTCACTCACTCCCTGTTTGTCAGCAATTGGGGCGATATGGGACGAGAGTATTATCTCACCATGTTCAGCAGTTGCACCGGGATGAACACCATCCAGTTCGTCTTCAAGGTCGATTCAAAAGACTGTTCTCGTCAGTCATCGTCCCCCTCCACCTGGGATCCTGGATGCTCACCGAGTTCCATTTAGCCTTGACAGCGTTCATATCCTTCCCTTCGGCCAGAGTCATGTAAGTGAAGAATCCTACTGTATCAGCTGGGCCATATCACAATAGACAAGACTGACCGGTGAGGACCATAGGCGCAAAAGCAAATTGATCCAATGACATTCGGGCGATTGCTCCAGGCCATTTAGCTTTAATGGGTACTTTCTCCAACGTTCTGAACCAGACAGTGACGAGCGGTGCGAATATACCTCCTCCCCAGACTACGATTCGGCTACGCCTCAGTACACGTTTTGACCAATGACTCACCCTGTTCGAGCGTAATCGTGATCTTTTCCTTTCTTCTCGATGGCTTGTTGAGCGATGACTTTGATCTCAGTGACGTATTCAAGATGGAAAGGAGGAAAACATACTGTCTCCAGTAGCGAACAATGCCTGCGAGGTCAGATATATCGAGAAGAAGCAGTGAGGGGACTCACGGCTGAAGTGAGGATGTTGCCCAACATGGGACGTCTCGTCAACAAAGACTGATAAGCGCCAAGAAGTCCTGCCATGGTGGGAGATTGGTTGAGATGGAATAAGAGCGACCTGGGGTGAAGACAAGCTATAAGATCTCGATGAAGGATGTTAAAGGCGTGTAGTGATGGACAGAAAGGGGTTCCACAGGGATGAAGCTTCTCGCTGTCGGGAGATTTGGTCGTTGGATACGAGGGAAAAGGGGGGTCGCTGCCTCGTTTCAGAGCGTGTTGATCGGCACAAAGATTTCGCAAAACTGCACTTCTAGCTATTCTATCGAATCTGTCGTGTTGGTCTTGGGTACGAGCTTGATCTATGCGGGAATCGCTGTTTCTGCGGTCTCTGTCGCGGTATAGGATGCGGTATATAGAAATGCAAAGATATGGATGGATGCATAGATGGATGCATTTGGCCGCACCTCATGACGCATACATCCCCGTTTAACCCATTTATCCGGAAATCATTCCCTACAGCAAGTTTATACCAGCTCAAAGTAACGCTCAACTGACGATCAGCCAAAACAACAAGGCGCCTGATGAGCATAGAATTACCCTCCCAGCTTGTGACAGCTCTGCGGTGCTCTTCCAACTCATGTTCCCTTGTTCCGGCAAAGTGATCCACAAAGTAGTCTCCAAACACCTCACGCGCCACACTACCTTCCCTCTTGAATGCTTCCACAGCGCTCTCGAGACTCGTCGGCAGGTGCGTGATGGTAGCCCTAGTGACACCATCCGAGCCAAGTGGCCCGTAAGGAAGTTTCATCTTGCGCTCAATCCCGCGTACACCCAGACCGAAAATGGCGGCCATGGCGAAATACGGGTTCATCTGGAGTCAATAGGTATTTACAGTCTTCACCCACATCAGCTCCTGGAACCCGAACTTCGAATCGGGTGGAAGATGCCCCTGTTCCTGGTGGTGAGATGATCCGTATAGAAGCTGCTCGAGATTCGTAGGCATATGATGCGGTATCCGGCGCCCAGAGAGCCTCTCCACCCAGCAATCTCTTGTAAGAGTTGATGGTGGGGCACATCATGGGAATCACTGTGAATCAGCCTGAGACCGCGAAGCGATGAGACGACTAACCATCGGCTAGACCGTCCACCAGTCCCGCTAAGAACCACTCGGCTTCCTGAGTGAGGTACTTCATCACCTCGTATGGCGCGTCTTTCCTTCCTCCAGCTTGGACTTCGTCGTTGGTCAACGCAAAGACATTCCGACCGTTCTTGTCCCGCAGGGATACATGGATGTGCCTTGACGTGAGCTCGCAGTAAGAAATCCTGGTGTCGATGCTCACCCTGAACAACCAGGAAGCTATGTGTCAGCCCAGAAATCCATCGCGCCGGTATCTGCAGACTCACATCTCCCCAAGGCTTAGCCATAAACGTCGGCATGATATCGTACTTCATCCCCACACTCTTTGCCACGAGCTTGAACAGACAAGCATTATCGGCCATCCTGAAGGCTTCGGTATATGCGAGAGCAGTCTCAAATACTCCCGGGCCCGTCTCGGTGTCTAATTGTAAGCTTACGCCCGCTGTACTTGAGGGTTGTTGCAATTCACGGTGGCCTTCGACTCCGACGCCAAACTCCTCGGCCATGTCGTACAAGTCGTGGAAGTAGTCCATGTTTAGAGTTGGCCGCAGCATAGAGTATCCGTGCACTGAGCGTCAGCGCGGAGAACCGATGATGACCGGGGTGAGCTTACTTCCCGGGGTGAGGGGGTTGATCTTGGCGAAACCCTTCTCTGCGAGGGATTTTGGAGTCTCTTTGAATTGGAAGTACTGTCCGAGTCAACTTCAGATCATCACAAGATCCATGCTACTTAAACTCACCTCAAACTCTGCACCGCTCATGCATTTGAAGCCCTGCTCCTCGGTCCGCTTGACAATCTTCTGCAATAGGCTCCTGGGATCCGCATCCAGCGGTTCCATGGTCTCGGGCAAGACGAACGAGCACAAGAAAAATGGCAAATCCCTTTCCCACGGTATACGTCGGAAAGTGGACAGATCCACAATGGCGATCAAGTCTCTCCATCCATTTTTGCTGTTTGAAACCAACAGTTCTTTGCCGTAACTCTTGTCATGAACTATTCTCAGCTTGACTAAGGGAGGTCGACTCCAGGCGTACTATCCCAGCCAAAGACGACGGAGCAGAATCCGAAGCCCCCATCGTTCTTGACCACGCTGAGAAACTTGTCCTTGGCCATGATTTTCCCACGGAGGACACCATCGACATCGACACCTAGATGAAGATCAGTCACAGATAAGAAGATCGTGTGAGTGGTGAGAGAAGCGTACCGGCTACTTTAACTTTGGTGTCATGCCGGAGGATCTCTTTGAGCTCTTCGAGCGTCTTTGGAGCGTTGGATGTGGGCAAGGGGGGCATGTTGGTCTGGGGTGAGAGTTCAGGTCCAGATACGCAAGAGACCTGCTATCTCGACCATGTCTATCTTCGTCATAACCGAGGGGGCAGGGATGGAATTCTCCCACGGTGGTCACAGAATGCGGGGTAGAGTGGGATTACCCCACAACGCGTCGTCGATAGTATAAAGTCTGAAATGACGGTGAGAAGGCCCGTTGAGCACGACAAGATCGACAGTGAGCTCGTACATTCAGACGACATCGGCTCAGTGGGCCACCTCCAGAACAACATGCCCCCTCAGGCTTCTGCAAAATCGATCTCTTCATACTTTACCAAACTGCCTTCAACTTCGCCTACCTCGACCAAGATCGCAGCTTCCAGTTCAACAACTACGACCGTGACCGCTGGAGCACCCAAATCTTCACCACCATCAGCATCACCGTCGACGGGCCAAAAGAGGTCCTTCTTGTCCGATGCAGCCAGGCAAGCTATAGAAGCTGGAGCTGCCGAAGCCTCCGCGTCGAAAAAGCTCAAAACGAACGATGGTGCAGCTAGTATGCCCCGTATTCCTGACCGTGACGCAGCTGATCGCCACAGAGGTGGCAGATGTCTTCTTGAAGTCTTCAGCTTCGGCAGCCGTGTCGCTGCCGAAGTCCAAGAGCCGCGAAGAGCTCGCGGCTGCGCTATCAGCAATGAAGGGCGAGGATGCGGAATTGCTCAGGCTGGAGGTCGACACGATGGAGGAAGAATGGCTGGTTGCGTTGCAAGACGAATTGACCAAACCTTACTTTTTGAATGTGAGAGTAACCAACTGCTAGAGGCTCTCAGGGTGTTTGCTGATTATACGTAGTTGAAGCGGTTCGTGACGGCTGAGCAGAAGTCGAAAAAGGTCTTTCCTCCAGGTGAGCCTCTTCTCTGACCGATGCCTCTGGGCAAGCTCACTCGTTCAGCTAAGGACGTATACCAGTGGTCTACTTTGTGCCCATTGAAGGATGTCCGAATCGTCATCATAGGTCGGTACCGAAAGGTACCTATACAGAGCAATGCTGACCTGTCGCAGGGCAAGATCCGTATCACGTAGGTTACGCCTCGCTCCAGGTCATTCCGCTGATCCTCTCTAGGATGACGGACAAGCTCATGTGAGTCCTTCTCATCTCTCACCAGTGCCCTATGTAACAAGCAGGGTCTCGCATTCTCCGTCGCCAAAGGTATGAGGATACCGCCCTCTTTACGGAACATTTACAAGGAGATGCACGACGAGTGTCCCGGATTCAAGATTCCGAAACATGGGTAAATACAACCCCCATTTTCCTGTCGGCTCGGGTAATGCTGACAACAAGGTACCTGGCAGAATGGGCAAAGCACGGGGTTTTACTCTTGAATACGGCTCTCACAGTCAGAGCCCACGAAGTCAGTTTGACCATCTAGTACCCCGTCAAACCTAACTATGCAGGCCGGATCGCACTCCAACAAAGGCTGGGAGACATTCACTGCTGCTGTGCTGCGAGTGGTGACTCAACGTCTGTCTCCATCAGACTCAGCAGACCATGTGCCCGGAGCAAAGGGCGTGGTTTTCATGGCTTGGGGAGCGCATGCTCAGAAAATGTGTGCGGGAGTCGATAAGGTTAGCTAGCGCATGCGAGCGGGGCTTTTCGACTGACTCTAATTAGAAAAAGCATTTAGTCCTGAGCTCGGCACATCCCAGTCCGTTAGCTGCGAGTCGGGGCTTCTTTGGGAACGGTCATTTCAAAAAGGCCAATGCGTGGTTAGAAGAGCGATATGGTCCGGGAGGCGGTATCGACTGGGCATCGTTGGGGGAGCAGTAAAGACGAGCGGGGGATGGTGTATCTGATATGATCTCAAGATAGATATACATAGCATTAACTGTACATGAGAATGTATAATCACTTGCGAATACGCATTGCGTCTATCCATGGCCTATGCCTCGGTAGCCGTCGAAGTCTCTCCAGAGGTACCAGCCATTGGCTTTTTCCCCTTCGCTGGACGACTCCTGCCCCAAACTATCTTTGCCTGTTTGCCTTCTACTTCTATGCCGCCTTGCAGTGCCAGTGCTTCGGCAACCCGTTCCGCCATGGACCTCTGATGAAAGTTAACAAAGGCGCAATCTGACTGTCAGCTGGTTTCGCAGACGGGGATGATTAGACCTTACGGCTGGCTGTCACGATTGATATGGATCTGATATCGGTAGGTTTGACGAAGGGGCAGTTGAAGACCAGTGACGTCCGGACGTCTGCATCGCTACACTCTGGTAGACCGAGAAACAGCAATGTCGTCTAGAATATTAGCAAGTCCTCCGATCAATGTCCACGACCTAATGAACTTACCACAGTCTTGTCCTCTGGCGCTTTCAGCCCTTTGCTCTCTGCTTGTTCCCTCATGATCTTCTTTGCGACCGGATCGTTTCTTCCGTAATATCGATCCACCAGACTCTGCTTCTGCAGACCATTATCCTCCGGCATCTCATGCCTATGATGAGTCTCGTGTCTGAACCCACCGCCAAATAATCCACTCACCTGAAAGGACACTCGGTACCCCGCTTACATTCCCCCTTGACGAAGAAACTACAGATGTGCGGCCTATTTCGCTTGTAATATGGGTCGGTCCTAGCGATATTTTTGAGCATTTCCCTTCCTTGTTTGTTGGCTACTTCAGAGTCGAACGTTTGGCCATCTGGCGAATCTGCCATTTGCGCCTCGAGGTTTTGAATGTAATATTCTATCTTTGTCAGCTGGATGAAACCTGTACAGCATATAGCTCACGCTTGTTGATATCTGTAGTTGCAGCCTGGTTCTTCCTGCCCAGAGCAGCATCTCGGACCTGTGTCGGTAACCCGTACTCCCTGATCATCAGCACAAAGCCGAAATGTGAATGAGGGACATACAGATCCAGCAGGCATGTTTGACAGACACCCTTGATCTTCGAACACGTCGTGCATATCTCAGTCTTCTTGAATCGAGCACCGTTTCCAGGATTCCACCTAAAGACTGTGAAAGGTCGATTGCAAACTTTACATTCGTGTCCTAATTCTTGCTTTGTCTGGAAATCAGCGAGTTCAGATGGTATCAAGAGACAAAGCGACATACCATCCGCAAGTAGGGATTGGCGCCCAGACCTGCTACGTCAGCTTTGCGTTGCTTCACGTGAAAGCTAGCTGACATGTTTCGCATCTGCTGATTAGCTTCGTTGTGAGTGGGAGTCAATGTACTGACAATATTGGGAAGTCTGAGCTCTCCACGCCGACTTTCTACGACAAGTCAGTCATGCGCTTTTCGATAGCCATGGTCGAGTGGCTCACGTTGATATCATGTTTGGCGGGCATACTGTAGTGTCTCTGCAATGCTCGACGGCTCTGACAGAGATATTTTGTGTATGATCAACAGTCTCATAAGACGCCTTCACGACGTGTGGTCAAGTTGAATTGCATGACGTGGATTGCTGATTTGCCACCCTATCTCCCAAGGGGTTGGATTGATAAGCAGTATTCTTCAACTTCTTACCGGTACTTTCTTGCTCTCAATAACACCAATAACACCTAGAGATCTACATACACCGCTGAACGACTATCGCGGTCTTGGGCGAGTGTACAGCGGACGTTCGTCGATAGAGTCCCCCGATCCACAACCACAAAAAGGCCTCTTGCGCCGACTCGCTATATCCCCTCCTATTCCACCCCTGTGACCCACCCCTCACCCTTTCCTCCCTTCATCTCACCATGTCATCGCAGGAGAACGACCGAGAACTTGCCCGACTATGGCGAATAGATAGAACATGCCACGAGATGCTCCGAGACCGAGTACGTTGATTAGCGATACTGAACATGCGGTGAGCTAACGATGGAGGGGTACCAAATACCCCCTAGTGAACTGGACACGACCTTTGAATCGTTCCGAGCATCCAAGGGCGGAGGAGGATCAGTCGAGTGAGATGATCGTTGCTCTCGCCTCATGTAAGCTCATCATAGTCGAAAGGCAATGTGGTTCTCGGCAGATATGGAAGATGAGCCGGGAAATAGGATATACGTTCATTTTACCGACGAGAAGAGTGTCTCGAAGGCTGCCATCAAAGTGTCAGTACCACTTGCATGTCGATGAGCCATTGCTGATGGGAAGATTCGTTTCTGAAGTCGAGAGGAATGGTGCGAAACGAGGAATTTTGGTTTACCCAGAGAAGCTGTCCTCTGTCGCAGGAAAGGTGAGTTTGGTAGCACGGCACAGTGAGCGAAGAGCGTGCTGACGAGCAGACTATCACGGAGCTTGCGGCAGATTACGCTCTTGAAGCGTTCAAAGAGTCCGAGTTGCTGGTCAACATCACACATCACATTCTCGTTCCTAAACACTCTATCATGACTCAAGCAGAGAAATCGGCTTTACTCAAACGATAGTTAGTCTTGTGCAACGGTATAATAAGGAGATACTGACGCAATAGTCGGCTGAAGGACACTCAGCTACCGCGAATATTGGCTGCGGACCCCGTTGCTAGGTATTACGGAATGAAGCGAGGTCAGGTCATGAAGATTGAGCGAGCATCAGAGACCGCCGGTCGGTAAGTGACAGGCGTCTCATATCTGTACCCGTGAGCTCATGGCCAGATACATTACGTATCGTATCTGCATGTAAGGCTTGGACACGGAGAAGCCTAATCAAGTTTGCCCTACGCCCATCCTCCCCATCCCTCATAGCACGGCTATTCAGCGCCCAACGAGGCCGGAACATCAGCTTTGGCACCTCCATTACCTATACCTCGTATATAACCTCATCATGCAAGACTTGACGACAATGAACCACACTCGCCCCCGGCTGTTGGAGACCAGATTGTCTGTATCCGATGAATTGCATCTCTATGAGTAATGTACGTATCCTATATGCGATCATGAGCCCTGAGATCCCCTCTTGAGCACTGCCGCTTGCACAGATCCCGAGCGCAACTACATGCAGTTTGATGCAGGCCAGGCCAGGTATCCCGCATCGACTATCCATTGGGCAGGCTAATCTTTCGAGTCGGCATACTTTTCCACGAGGACCGGTTCAGGTGCCTTCACTGGGACCCTCCTGACCGCTTTATCGTCTCTCTGCTTTCGCATCCAAGCCCCCTACTCGTCAATCTTGTCGTTTGCCATGGAACGTGCTAATGTGAACTCACATCCTTGGGCCGTTTCATCTTCTGCCATTCCTTTTCCAACTCTTTCCTCTCCTCGTGTTTCCTCCTCCTGGCCACTTCACTATCCTCATTGGGGTCAAAGATGGGCACACCCGGGATGAAGACTGCTGGAGCTGGTGCATTCGCCAAGATGGGCGCGGAGCCCGGTACAGAAGGTAGCGTGTCTGGGTCAACATAACCTATCCCCGCCAATGCCGCAAAGAAGTAAACAAGGCAGCTGCTCGTCAACTCAGCAGGCATCTCAGTGTATTTGGGCAGACCTGAGGAAGACCAGAAGGAATGGGAGATTTCCACGTCGAGCAGTTCTCACCACTCTCGACGCAATCGCTTTCCCGATATTATTCACATCCACCTTCCCACCGAAATCCGACCTAGACTCATACGCCGAAGTCCCACGAGGCATGCTGGTCTTTGATAAAGGTGGTGAATCGGGCGGAGTCATAGCTGAGAGATTTATAGTATTGGGATCATGGGGGTCCGCCAGCGTTGTGCCGCCCGTCTCGGCAGAATTGTAGGATGGGGAGTGATTGTGTCCCCTGGTGTAGGGACCAGATTCGGACATGGCGCTCCTATGTGTTCTATGATTGTGTGCTTCCTTATATCGATGGATAGCAGCTCATAGCGAGGCAACAAGGTATCGAGGTTGGACAAGTGATAATAATTAACGTTCACAATCTTGGGAAAGGCGCGCCGTAAACGGGAAAGGGCAGCAACTTCGGATCCGATTTGAAACAGGTCACGTGGGTGTCATACCTCCTGTCTTCGAGCGACTCGCCCCTCTCACCACGAGCACAGCTATAGTCAAGGGCAGAACAGCAGGGGTAGGAGGGTCTATATAGCAGTCAGATAGCGATGCAAAGGATAGACGTGCCAGAAGCACAAACGACTATGAGTTCGGGTCAAAGGGTAGGTTCTACCGGGGGCTCCGCATTTGTCCAACGCGTCGTTTGCTATCAAAAGTCAAGAGATGGGATCATTCAACGCTGTCCCCGACCGCTCAGCTGTCCAGCGTCACCTCTCGGACTGCTTTTGTCAGTCTGATCTTGCTGAGGCGATCACAATAGCCAAGACAGAGCTTCGAGGTCAGCTCTTTGCGAAGCCGACAGATAGCTGGACCTGCGAACCAACATCCTGCTTCGGTGATCGATCTATCTTTGGAAACGCCAGCCAGTCATGCGGGATCTTTCGGTTCGTCCGCCTAGGCTCTTTGACAAGAGATGCAATGTTAACTGACTTGTAGGACGCCCTTACGCCTAGTCTCCTGGCTCAAATACGGACAATCTCATCGCTGGTCATCCTCGTCATTCCGCTAATCTTCTCGCTTCGACTGTTCCGTCCCGTTCGTTATCTACTCGGAGTCCTCTTACCAGATATCGTGCCTCTCGACTCTCTTGCTCCGCCATCACCTCCTACGGCTTCTCAGAAGCGATACGCCAAAGAGCATGGACTGCGAATTTGGCGTCAGATCATCCTCGTCACCCTCGGTCTGGTCGAAGCAGCGGTCTGGGCAGCCGTGTTAGGACTGCATATCACCAAACTACAACATGGGTCGACTATACAGGACATCATCCTGGCTGCGGGTATGGTCGTTGTCTGGGTGCGTACAAGCCATCTCTGTCAATCACGGACCTAACGGATCAGGTATACTTGGCGGCCCGACCGGCGATCCGAGCTTCGGCGACACCCCAATGGTCATGCTTCATCGTCTACCTCATTCTATGGACCCTCTCACTAGTCAATCTAGGACTGGTAGCATATGTCAAAGCAGGAACAGGCGCTTATCCCGAATGGGCTAGCAAGATCCGTATCCTGGCTGAAGTGGGCAATGTCGTCGTCACCACAATCCTGGTTGTCATTGTAGCAGGACTGCCTCTCGTCTCCCCGACTACCTTGTCTCGTCTGGTGAGCTGGCTAAGTCGATTCCGAGCTAATAATCAGGATCATATCGCCCTCGACGATACAGTCACTATGTCTTCCTGGCTCTCCTTTACCTGGGTCAACAAATTCATCAACCTCGGAAACACTAAAGAGCTCGAGGTGGAGGATCTACCTGATATGTCGCTTTCAATAAACACAGCCTTGGTATTCGGTCGTTTCAGGCAGACCAGAGGTAACACACTGCTTAAAAAGATCTTGCTGGCGAATCGACTTGATCTATTCATGGATGCGGTTTTGACCCTTCTCAGCGTTGTCTTCAACTATGCCGGGCCTTACTTCCTCAAAAAGATCTTGTAAGTTAATGGTTCTCAAGCCAAAACTGAGGATCAGGGACGGATTGACGGATCGATCGCCTGAAGCAATGTCCAAGGCATATGTATACGCATTCTTGGCATTTCTCTCATCTTCCCTCAAAGCGGTCTCGGATCTCTTGCATTTGTGGCATGGACGACGAGCTACCGTGAGGATCAGATCAGAGCTCACCGCTGCCATCTACGACAAAGCGCTCAGGAGAAAAGATGCATCGGGCGTGATCACCGCCAAAGAGGAGGAAGGGGCAGATGGCGAGAAGAAAGAGAAGAAGAGCAACGCAGATACTGGAAAGGTGGTGAACCTCATGGCTGGTAAGCTGATTAATTCCGCGCATGGTATTATTGAGCTCACTGTAGGCGATACAAACCGGATAGCCAACACAATTGCGGGAGCTTACTACATCTACGGCAGTCCGTTCGAAATCATCGTCGCCTCAGTCTTCCTATACAAGTAAGCCTTTGTGTTTGCTCAACATGAGATGACTAACAAGCAGCATTCTCGGGTGGTCAGCCTTTGCCGGTGTAGTCGTCCTGTTCGTTGCCGTCCCGCTCAACTCGTTCTTCTCCGGTAGAAGCGTCAGGGTAAGTTAAGTCAAGGTCATATTTGGGCCGCGGCTCATTGTTCAGATCACTCAGGAGCTGCTCAAAGCGAGGGATAAGCGTATTGGGGTCATGACTGAGCTCATTGGAGCGATCCAGGTTCGTCAACCGAGAAATGAGAGGTCTTGACTGATCTCGCCAGTTCATCAAATTCTTCGCTTGGATTGAGCAGTGGAAAGAGCGGGCAGCGGAAGCAAGGAAGAAGGAAATGAGCACGATGGTCAGATGTAAGCTTTATTCAATTTTCATCGTTCAGTAGCTAATCTGTCAGCTCTCCTGAACGGATTGTGCTTTGCCTTGTTATGGAATCTTGCCCCAATCTTGGTTACTCTGGTCTCATTCTTCTGGTAAGCTACCTTGTGTGTCAGGACTCTTCGCTCACAGATAGCTACATCGTTATTGCTCAGCGAGAGCTTACCGTTTCTGTAGCCTTCACAGCTATCTCCCTCTTCACGATGCTCCGAATGCCCCTCAATGTTATCCCCACCTATGTGAGTAATCTCGGATTGAGCAGATCCCAAAATTAAGCCTCCAGATCGTCATCACGCTTCAGGCCCTGGTATCCGTGAAACGGATTGAGGATTTCCTCAATGAAGACGAGGGTGAGATCGCATCTTGGGTCAATAGCATCAAGCTTAGATGCAGTTCCCGACTGGGTTTCGTCCTTGAAGCGAAGTCCTTACGCCCGCACCCAAGGTCCAGCCAAGATCGGCTTTGAGAATGCACACTTCCGGTGGAATACCGGTAAACAGTCGGAAACGAAAGCGGATACCAAACCAACCGATACACCGCCCTCGCCCTCTAACAGCGATGGATCGACCGCGGTCGAGCCGGCAGTCTTCAATTTGACCGACCTCAATGTAAACTTCCCGCTGGGTAAACTCTCAGTGGTGACTGGTCCGACCGGGAGCGGCAAGACCGCATGTCTCACAGCGTTACTGGGCGAAATGGAATTGCTATCAGGTAAAAGCTTCCTGCCGAAAGACCCGACGACGGTGGACAAGGAGACCGGACTGCGCAACAGCATTGCATACGGAGCGCAGACGCCCTGGTTGCAGCAAAAGTCGATCAAGGACAACATCCTCTTTGGCGAGGAGTATGACGAGGCTCGATACGAGGCTACTCTTGAGGCTTGTGCTTTGTGAGTGACGACATGGCTCGCAATGATCGTGCTGAGCGTCGCAGGGTGCAAGATCTAGACATCCTCGAAGACGGAGACATGACCGAAATTGGGGCAAAAGGTGTATCATTGAGGTGAGCAATTCGCGCCCTCTTGGTACCCGGCTGATCGTCAGTGGTGGACAGAAGGCTCGAGTCGCTTTAGCTCGAGCGGTTTACTCATACACCCAACATCTCTTGCTTGACGATCCTTTGGCCGCTGTGGATTCGCATACGGCCAAGCACCTTACCGACAAGTGTCTTCGTGGGCCCCTCTTGAAAGGACGGACAATTGTCAGTAGCTCGTATTGCATTGCTGCCAAAGCTGATGTTTAGATTCTCGTTTCTCATCATGTTGAGCTCTTGTTGCCATCAACGGATTACCTTGTCCGACTGCTTGATGGACGTGTTGAAGCACAAGGCACTCCCGCTGAATTGCGAGCAGCAGGAGAGCTCGACGGCCTCATCGCGCTTGAGGAGGCAGAGGCAGCGAAAGACGGCCCTGTCATCGCCAGTGAAGAGGTAGAACAGGAGGTCCAGGCTGTAGAGGGTGCACAGAAGAAGGAGAAGAAGAAAGGACCGGGGAAGAAGCTGATCCAAGGTGGGTTTACCTGATCACGAGATTGTTGTGCGCACGAGATTAATGTCCAGACGAGGAGAGAGCCGTGGGCAATGTGAAGTGGAAGACGTACAAGCTTTACATCAAGTCTGCGACTTACATCACCTGGGTTTTCGCCTTCATCCTGTTAGGTGAGACATTAGACCCCGTACAGCTCTAGTCAGCTGATGAAACAGTCATTCTCCAGCTGTTCATGGTGGGAGAGCGATATTGGTTGAAAGTTTGGGGAGAGGGTATGTCGTTCGATGCCTGACGGAAGCGCAGCTGACATTGAAGCATACAAAATTCGACTTCAATCACTCTGGGCATATGTACGACCATCAGCCAGCCTAGCTCTCGAAGGATACCATCACTCCAATGTCAATCAACA
The DNA here is from genome assembly GCA_032158125.1 of Papiliotrema nemorosa. Taxonomy (NCBI): domain Eukaryota; kingdom Fungi; phylum Basidiomycota; class Tremellomycetes; order Tremellales; family Rhynchogastremaceae; genus Papiliotrema; species Papiliotrema nemorosa. The sequence goes on from JASKOT010000024.1 coordinate 116,655, forward strand.
CGTGCTCCACCACTCGCCCGTGATAGGCATGAGCAATGTTACCCAGGTCGAATACACGGTCACAGCGGCTGATCCCATCCTGAAGCATCTGTCAGTAGTCTTGTCTTGAGAATGTAATCAGATGGTACGAACGCTGACCCACAGCCCGTCGGCCACCACTCACCCCGGATTCTACCTCGGAGTTTACGCCGCTATTGGTGGGTTTGGACTACCACACGTTGATGGGAAAGCTCACAACAGTCATTTCGGACGCCATCCTATCGGTGATGAGTAACGCTGTTGGATCGTGGAGTCAATATCGTGCGGCGGTGTAAGTCATATGGTCGCTTAGACTCGCTTGCTGAGACCTAATGGCAGCACGATACATAACAGGTTGCTGGACGTTGTTCTGAGAGGTATGATTGCCTGCTAATATGTCGTACCCGAGCTAACATTTAGGATCCATCCGATTCTTCACTGTCACTCCGGTCGGACGGATCATCAACAGGTTTTCACGTGGTATGTCGGTCATTTCCAGATTCCGTGACGATACTGACAATATCAGATATCGAGACTATCGATTCGTCTCTCAGCGGAGCCCTTCAGACCGTTATCAGCTACATGGGTAGCTTGATCGGGGCGGTAGTAAGTGTGGAAGCGTGAGTCGTCGGAGTATCGCTAAGAACAGGTGGTTGTGGCCTTCATCGTGCCGTGGTTCCTGATCCCGGCAGCAGTGATCAGTTACCTGTATTGGCGGTACTCTGTGCTGTATCTACGAGTCGGACGATCGCTGCGACGGTTAGAGGCGACACTGAAATCACCCATCTTGTGAGTCTTGACTGTGTTTTCCTTGCTGATCGGAAGCTCCGGCTTTGCAGAGCTGTTGGACGGTGTGGTATCTGTCCGAGCATTTTCCGTCGAGGCAAGATTCATGAGCCAGCTTTGTGAGGCTGTAGACAAGACCAACTCTGCATTCTACTATTACTGGGTGAGCTGACCCATGTGCTCGTTTCATGCCAAGCTGATCTTCAGATGATGAACCGATGGGTAAGCTGACAGATCCGGCGGTACCTGACCATAGCTTCTTCTCCGTTTCGATGTACTCGGGGCTCTCTCGACTTTTCTGACCACCCTTTTCGCTTTATCTGGAGCTGTACAAGCGGGCTCGGCAGGAATGGCAATCCTCTCCGCGCAGTCGTTCGTTTCAGCCTGTTACTGGGTCTCCCGGTTCTGGGGACAACTCGAGATGGATTTCAATGCCGTCGAACGGGTACAGGAATACCTCCAGATCCCGCAGGAGCCACCTGCGACGATTCAGGGTAGACAACCTCCAGCATACTGGCCTTCCACCGATAGCGGAGATCATTTCTTGAGCGCGCAAGAGTTGGAGATCAAGTATGCTCCGGATCTTCCAACGGTGTTCAAGGGTTCATTCGACATCAAGGCAGGAGAGAAGATTGGGTTGATCGGAAGGACTGGTAGTGGAAAGTCTACCTTGGCTATGAGTCTGCTCCGTTTCACTGAGCCAACTTCTGGAAAGATCGTCTTGGATGGCATCGACATCACCTCGATCGGAGTTGATGACCTGGTAAGTCGCTCATTGCAGGACAAGCTGACGATCAGCGATCTCGTATCACTTATATTCCCCAAGGTCAGTGTTCACGCGATGGAAGCGTGAGCAAGGCTTACGGTCAGATGCGGTATTGTTCTCCGGTACTGTCCGAGATAATCTCGATCCGTTCAAGGAGCACTCGGATGAAGATCTGCTGGATGCACTGGCACGGGTCAACCTCGGACCGTCAGAATCACCTGCGCAAAGTCGCGCGCCAAGCAGGATCCAATCGACAAAGCGTCTGACGGCTCTCGCGGCGGACAAGCAGAAAGAAAAGGAAGGATCAAGCGCAAGCTCCCTTCGTTCTGCGGGTCCAAAGGTCACCATTACATTGACTACTGAGGTGTCTGCTGGAGGAAGCAATTTCTCCCAGGGTCAACGACAGCTCATAGCTATGGCTCGAGCATTGCTGAGGCGATCGAATCTAATTGTGGGTTCCCAGCACGACGACGCAGATGGCTGACTGGCAGATTATGGATGAAGCAACGGCCTCGGTTGATTTCGCGACCGACGAGGCGATCCAGAAGGCCATTCGATCAGAGTTCAAGTCTTCCACTCTGTTGACTATTGCTCATCGCCTATCCTCGGTCATCGATTATGACCGACTGTTAGTACTTGCCGATGGCAAAGTTGCCGAGTTTGACACACCTATCGTAAGCTACCAGTCTCCTAGGACGAGCCGTAGTGCTAATCCCCAGAACCTCCTGCGACAAGACGGGTCGTTGTTTAAAAACCTCTGCGAGAAGTCTGGCAAATACAGAGAACTCTATCGAGCTGCAGAGAAGAAAGAGGCGGATGATGCGGACGAATAGTCTGCTCAACCGGTCAGATCATATGCATTGCTATATACCCATTCAATCTTCGCATTGGAAACGCTTGTTGCATCGAAAGGCTTCATACATGTATAGCAAGACCCGATTGGAGGAAGGTGCCACGGAGAACACCTCGGTTACGGCAACAGCCCCCCGAAGAGATAAGATGGGGGGGGACGTTTACCGCTCTCCACATTTCACGACTGCACATTCCTCCTCTCATACAAACTTTGAATACTCACAACTATCAAGAATGACAGGTCAACCAGTTTGTCAATTCGAAGATCGACTTTCGGCAGGTCTCGCCGCGGCCCAGCAGACGGCTCAGGGACACACTCACGATGGATCCGAGGGTCATGAACATAGCCATGACCACGGACTCAGTCACGATGGGATCAACGAGCATGGGCACACGCATGAGCACCTCGAAGATGCTGGTGAGTCAGATGATACATCCTTCAAAGGAAGACTGGAGCTGATCTCCCCAAAGGCAAGTTTGCGGAGAGAGACATGCCTGATTTCTCGGGTCGAGATTGGGACGAGAGAGCTTTCACCGTCGGTATTGGAGGGTGAGTACATTTGTGCAGCAGGTTGTTCTTAGAAGCTGAGAGTGCTAGCCCAGTAGGGTCTGGAAAGACTGCTCTGCTTTTGGCCTTGTGTCGAGCTCTCCGAGATGACTACAACATCGGTTCGTGCAACCCACCCCACATTGCTTCTCCGTCTCCCAACTTTACCCTGACTGAAGCATTCTGACTTCCAGCCGCTGTGACCAACGACATCTTCACTCGAGAGGATCAAGAGTTTTTGATCCGAAATGAAGCTTTGCCCAAAGATCGTATTCGAGCGATCGAAACGGGTGGATGTCCTCATGCGGCTATCCGAGAGGATATCTCTGCCAACCTCGGAGCTTTGGAGGAGCTGCAGGCTGTTTTCGGTACTGAAATGTTGTTTGTGGAGAGTGGAGGGGATAACCTTGCTGGTGAGTGCTACCCTTGCTCTATGGCAACGTTCAGCGTCGTGAGTCAGTCCGGACGCTGATATCATAGCCAACTATTCGCGAGAACTTGCAGACTACATCATCTACGTGATTGATGTCTCTGGAGGAGACAAGATCCCGCGTAAAGGTGGACCAGGAATCTCCCAATCCGACTTGCTCATCGTCAACAAGGTGAGCTCCTCATCAGAGAGTCATCCACAGGAAGCTCACGGTAGATCGACTTGGCGCCTCATGTTGGAGCTTCACTCGATGTCATGAAACGAGATGCGGCTAAGATGAGAGACAGCGGACCCACATTGTTCACTAGTGTGAGGCACAATGACGGAGTCAAGGAGGTCATCGAGGCTATTGTCGGAGCTTGGCACGTAAGCGGGGCAGACAAGAAGCGCAGGGAAAAGGCTCAGGCCGCTTGAGTTGGCCATGCGGGACACATCAGCGCTTGAATGTGTCATTGGTGCATTTACCAGTGATCTCCAGTCGAAAAAGTTGCATAGACCAGCATGCATGGATGAGAGGGAGCACTTGCGGGGCCAAAGGCGGCCCCTTGGCCCACATGTCCACTTCGGTGACTTGCAAAAGCCGGCGGGAAATTCAGCCTTGATCCACTCATCACTACTACACTCATTCAGAACATGTCCGAGCTCAACAACCTGAGCATAGACGCCTTTGCGCCCTCGTCGAGCAGTGTTAAGATCCTTGGAAGGCATTTTATCGATGACAAGGGCAGAATCGTCCAGCTGAGAGGAGCAAACGTCTCGGCTTCTTCCAAAGTGTGAGTCTCATTACACGTCCATCTGGGATACTCATATGCTGACGCTGCTTCGGGTAGACCCAGCGATCCCAAACCGCTGATACACGAGAGCGCCAGAGCTAGCTATGTCAATAGGCCTTTCCCGCTGTCTGAAGCACCAGAGCACTGGAAAAGACTGCGGTCGTGGGGGTTGACTTTTGGTGATTTTGACTTGCCGATCTCGTATGAGCCAAATGCTGACCTGCTAGTCCGAATCACTGTCACTTGGGATGCCATAGAACACGCAGGACCGTGAGTCATACGAGCAGGACGACCGGAACCCATGGCTGATCGTAAAAGAGGACAGTATGACGAGGAATACCTCGCCTACCTGCGAGACTTGCTGGCCAGCATGAAGGATTACGGACTGGCATGTTACGTCGTGAGTGAAAATTCTGCAGGTGTTCCAGATGTACAATTCATGCTAGGCTATGCATCAAGATGTCTGGTCGAGGTATTGCGGAGGGGTCTGTGCGCTCCTCCTAAGAGACGCATTACGCTGACCAGGCAGTCTGGAGCACCGGGATGGACGTTGACCAAGGCTGGTTTCGATCTCTCAGACAATGGAGACAAGCTCGTCAAGTCAGGTGCGGCTTTCTTAGATGGCATCAAGGGTGGCAGATTGGAGGGAGAAAGAGGGCTTTGGCCGACGGGTATGTCGATGAACGGGATGTCGTTTGATAGTCCAGGTTATCAGAAACTTGCTGCAGCATCTATGAAGTAAGTATCACCGAGTCTAAACGGTGTCGGAGCTGATTGGTAGCACCTTTTTCTGGGGAGGGGAGACCTTCGCACCGAAGCTGCGGGTCGATACGGGCAAGGGGAAGAAGAATATACAAGCGTTCCTCCAGGATACATTCTTGGCTGCTACAGCGAAGCTCGTCGAAGCTGTTGGCGATCTCGAAACGGTCCTCGGCTTCGAAGTGAGCTTGACAGCCTTCATCCGGATCGGCAGACTGATGTCAGATGTGGAACGAGCCGCATCCAGGTTATATTGGTCTGCCTTCGATACATGAATGGGTGCGTTTGCCGCTCTCGACCGGACTGACGGATAGAACTACAATACCGATCTGCACCTGGGAGACTTTCCCTCTCCTCTCCAGTCCTTCTCCATGGGATCAGGGCACAAGACTGCTCGAGTCCCTCACTACACTCGCTCTTTCCCATATCCGACCCGTATAAACCGATATGTGGATGGCAATCCGTCCGGTACACCAGCCTGGACAACACCTTGTCCCTTTCAAGAGGCAGGAGCATGGAGGTGGTCTGATGCCAAATCGAAACCTATCGCACTACAAGAGGATTATTTCACCAAAGACGCCAAAGGCAGGAAGATAGACTTTTATTCAGACTTCTTCTGGCCGTTCGTGAGGAAATGGGAGAAGACGGTCATGGCTTCAGGAGGCAGGTCAAAGTTGAGGATGCTGGAGCCGGTTCCAAATGAGTTTTGTCCAGAATGGCCAGAAGACTTGAAGTCGGATCAAATGGTCTATGCCCCTCATTGGTATGCTGCATTCGTTCGTTTATCCTGACTTTAGGTATGATCTCAACGCATTGTTCAAGAAGCAGATGGGCTTCATGACTGTCAATGTGCAAGGCTTGTCGCGGGTCAGTCATGTGCAAGGAGTCCCGATATGATGCTGACGATCAGGGAATGTTTGTGTTGAAGGCCCTCTACTTTGGCAAGGGTGTCAAAGAGAACTACAAAGTGCAGATCAGAAACATTGTCCGGAACGCTCGGAAACAGCTTGGAGACGTGCCCATTGTCTTTGGCGAGTGCGGTGTCCCCATGGATCTCAAGTAAGTACAGCACAAAGGCTGAGTCACCGCTGACGCTATAAGCAACGAGGAGGCGCTCAAGACTGGAGACTGGAAATGGCAGGCAAGAATGATGGACGCTATGGTCTCCGCGTTTGAGGCGACACAGGTCGGCTTCAAGTGAGTTATGGTCGTCGTACACAGGGTAATTGTACTCGGACTTATTTTCAGCTTGTGGAATTATGATCCGGCAAACAGCGATGAGACAGGCGATGATGTGAGTTCTCTGCATGTTCGAGACAGTTGTCTGACCCTGGAAGTGGAATGCAGAAAACTTTTCATTCTTCTCCAACGAAAACCGCCAGAAGCTTGTCGGGCAGTCACAAGCCAGTCACGATGATATCGACGCTGGAGGCAGGCTGCTCGATGCAATTGTGGTGAGTTAGCCTATCTAGTACGGTCATTGCTAAGATCAGCGACCGTACCCGATTGCAACTGCCGGAACCCCAATTGGCATGCACTACAACATGGAGACGTCCCTGTTCACGTATCGCTACCTCTCCAAGACCAACCTTCCAACAGATCCGCAAGCATATCAGCCTGAAAAGGCGGAAGTAACCGAGATCTATGTCCCCTCGCGAACGTTCGGTTCGGTCGACAAGGTACGATACCAGCTATCACATGGGGGCAAGATCCTGTTCGACTTGGAGAATGACCGAGCATACATTTGGTTCATCGACACGGCTTACTCGTCCAAGGGCAAAGTGGAGCAGCACCGTCGGGTCGATATCTGGGTTCCGGAGATTAGCGAAAGAGAAGGCGATGGCAAAGCGTGGTGGCAGTGGCTACTGTATCTGCTCGTGCTTGCAATCTCCCTGTGGGCCGGACGAAACCTTCAGATACATCAGTGGAGAACCGAAAGGTTGAATGATATCCAGGTCTTGCAGAGCAAGTTCTGGTTCTAGATATCTAGACGCATGAACATGATCTCGTACCCATTCCATGCATGTGATGACTCCGCCATTGTACAACTCTATCATCGCTTATTGCGAGACCTCTACTCTTTCTTGCCCCATCCTTGCTCCTCCATGATGCTCAGACAGCTCTCAATGACACCGACGGCATGGTCACATTGCTCCTTATTGACGATGAGTGCTGGGACCAGTCGAACGGCGTCTTTACCGGCGGTCAGGAGCAAAACGCCTCGCTCTCGAGCCAGTTTGACCAGCTCGGCCGGTGCCTTTTCATCTTTGAATGGGATACCTCGAATCAGACCTCGACCTCGGAGATCGCTCGCTACCATAGAAGGGAACAATTGCGGCAACCTGGAGATGAGCTCATCGAGGTGAGCGGCAGTGTCGTTGAGAGTGGCCAAAAACTGCTCATTGTTGAGTCGAGAAAGGACGTGAACTCCGAGAGCAGTCGCGAGGGGTTGACCACCGAATGTCGTACCGTGAGATCCGACGCTGATGATCTGTGCGACTTTGTCTCGGACCATGATGGCACCGATCGGGAATCCATTGGCGAGAGGTTTAGCCATGGTGACAATATCTGGTTGAGCGTCTTTAGGGTACTTCGAGTGAGCCCACATTGTTCCCGATCGGAACAGTCCACACTGAACGTCAATCCCAAATACAAAGGTACGTATGGTGTGTCCCGAACTCACCTGAATCTCGTCGAAGATGAGGACAGCCCCAACTTCTCGACACCTCTTCCCGATCTTCTCCAACCATTCAATCTTTCCGGTTCCTACACCCCCCTCACCCTGGATGGGCTCTACGATGACTCCACACGTACTCTCGTCGATCAACGCCGCAATCTTCGAATCGTCCATATCGTTGTACTCTCCAACTTTGACATCCGGGATCAAGGGCGCAAACGGACCCTGGTATTTCGGATTGGGAGTGACCGATAAAGCACCCATGGATCGACCATGGAAGGCATTTGTGAAGCACACAATTCCAGTCTTGGAAGATCCTTCTTTGCCCATAGCTGCGGCTGTCTCCTTGCCGTATTTCCTAGCGAATTTCAAAGCACCCTCGTTGGCCTCCGTCCCACTGTTTGCAAAGAAGACCTTGCCTCCCGTTTCTCCAGTCTGGAGTCCAAGTCCTCCATGTTGTTTCGTACCCTCTATCAAAGCCTTGGCGAGTTCTCCAGCATACTCGTTCCAATAGACGTTGGACGCGTGAGACAGTTTGGCCGACTGTTCATTCAATACTTTGTTGAATTGAGCATCAGAGTGACCCAGGGCAGTCACAGCGATACCGGCTGTGAAATCGAGATAGTCTCGATCAGACGAGTCGGTGAGAGTGAGACCCGAGCCTTTGGTAAACAGTATGGACGGTCGAGCGTAGGTGTTCAAGAGGTAGTTGGTGTGTTCGGAGATGAGGTCAGAGGTGGATTGGGGGCAGGTGTCGGGATGGGTAACCTTGGTGTACGACTTGTTGGCCTGGCGTCAGCTCCAGCATTAAAGCCATCTCACTGTCAAATCCGAAGACGTCGCATAATTTCGAGCGACGATACTTCGGAAGCCGCCCAGGCGTCGTGCGGCCATTCGGGTCGAAGACATTGCTGCGCTCATCGCGGTATCTTGGTCGTCGCGTTAGAGTTCCACGAGTCCGGTTTCCTGATGTGGGACGGGTGGTTTGAGAGAGATCGTCAAAAGCTCGACGACTTGAATTTTACCCGCGAGTCGAGATAAGGCACGGAGATTGCAACGTGACCGGAAGCAAAAGGGTAGGTCTTACTGAGACTCGAACTCAGGTTACCGGAAGGTGATAAATAAATCAGAATCCGATGTACTAACCGACTATACGATAAGACCAATCAACAATCTCTTTCTTCTTCTTTCAAATCTATATACCACAAAAAAAGGCTTCTGCGACTGTGGCTTTCTATCGATGCGTCTTCTTCGCTCTAGTCTGGTCCCGCAAGAGTACTGATGCCCATAAGGTGAGTGGTCATGGAGATCGTATGCTGTGTGGCAGTTCTGTCCGGACCACTTGGGGACCCATGTGAACCCACTTCTCGAAAGTGGATCTCGTACTGTGTGGCGAGTCAGAGCTTCCTTTCCCATGCACGTTACGGGTCAGAGCTCGGGTGCTTCGCCTCACATAAGTGACACGCCTCGCCTCAGTAGATTGTGGGTTTTGTTCTCACATTAGTCTCCACATCTATCCGGTCATGCACAATGAATGCTCCAGAGCTTCTGATTGCCTCGCTAACACGTCAATCGCGGGCAAGAACCATCTCATGGGCTCGCTTTCATATATCGCATCTGCTCTTGAGCAGGTATATATAGATGCCTTTCTTTGACAAAGCCTCTTATCCACTTCCAGCTTCCACCCTCTCTCATCGCCACCACCAAGTCCACACCAATGTCAATCCACCCCCGAACCGCTCCTGCTCACTCGACAATGCGTCCGCCACCGTCCGAGTTCACTGAGCCTCGATACTCTTCTGCCAACGAACACACCATACCCTCCACAATCACCCGTCCACGGCCACCTCCAGGAAGCTACGGAAGCCGGATTCCTCCGCCCCCTACACATGTCCCGGAATCCAATCCCATCACGTTACCAGCAACGTCGATCGGGGATCCGTACAATTACATGACGGCACCTCCTGCTCCTCCCCCGGTGCACTCAACCCAATTTGCGAGCCACAGCAATGGGTCCCGACGTCCCATCGAGCATTGGGGAGAGCCGTTGACGAAGGACACACGTTTCCCCGACGAGGACGACGAGGACGACAACGAGCCTTTTGAGGATCCCGCCGCCGAGTACGCCTCTGACGATGACGAAGATACGGCCAAAGGTCCAGGTGCTCGAGGGCAGGACGCGGCCAGACGCGAAGCCGCCGAAGCCATGCTCGAAGACATTTTCGGCCCGCAGGAATCGTGTCTCCAAGAGACTGTCACTCATTCACGAGCCCCGAGGGCCGTCAAGAATCCCGTGCATTCTACGAGCCCTCAATCGGAGCAACAGACCAACATGCACGCGCTCACCAAACAATTGCACCTGTTGACTGAGCGGGGAGTCGATTTACAATCCAACTCTGAACTTTACGGTGAAGTGAAACTGGCTGCGAACAAGGTTGGACTCGGACTCTTTACCCTTACGGATGCTACGGACCTGATGGGGAAGGGCTATTTGGCCGAAGTCAGCGAGAAGAAGTGCAAGAACCTCACATTGTCTACGAGGAGGATGGCAGATCAGATGCGGGCCAAGGATGAAATCATCTCCTCACAGTCTATCGAGCTGAGCTCCGAGAAAGCGAGCTCCCAGGCCAGAGAGAGAGCCTGGAAGGAAGGTCTGAAGTCCTGGATCGAGCAGGACATGTCCGAGCGCTCGAAGCTGTACAATCCAACACACATGGAAAAGGTGCACAACGGCACAATCAAGTACAAGATGACAGGCAATTCCATGATATCGGTGGCGTAAAGCGGGGGGTCTCAGTGCTGAGAATGTACTTTTTCCGGCTGGGTTCAGGAGGTGTGAACGCGTGTACAAGGGGTGACTGTGTATATGTGATACTGAGTATGACGAGTGATGCATGAAGTAAACCCCAGACTGCGCTTGACCGCCCGTGTCTGACCCTCACTTGTCTGTTTTTCCGGCGTTTCGAGCAGAAGCCAACTTTTACTGCGGTCTACGGGGATTCTGAAGGGAAGAAAGGACTAGAAACCTGGCTATCACCACTCAGGGGGTAAACGAGCAGGACATGATCGATGTTTCAGCTCTGGGAGCAACAAGCATCTCACCGTCAGGGCACTGCACATAGCCCAAAGACAATGACTTTCTCCAATTTCGTCCCTCCCTACACACGGGGCTACATGAGCTCAAGCTATATCACGCAGTCTGCTTGTCACAGCTATGCCTCTCCTTTGTGGAAAACAGGGCAGACCTCTGATGAAGTCGAATTCCCACGTACTGTACAGCACATCCCAAGCGAGTGCTTCTGATTGGCACATCACGAAGACATAACGACCATATATACTTCGATTCTCATCAGAAGCCTATGGATGCTTCCGAGGCAGGCCCAGCTCTCACGGAGCAGGATCGCTTCCGGGGTATCTAACTCGTCCAATTTCCACCGAGCCCTGCTTGTCGATACACACAGTACGCCCACTTTGCCACTCTCCAAAGCCTCGAATCAAGACACTCTCCTGCCATAGGAGACTCAAATGCTTTCCATGACTACGGGTACTCGAACAGACACCGCGACCTCTCGAGGGTCTGAGCAAAGCAGACTTGCAGGGAGGGCAACCGATCGCGACAACACCGCCGCCACTTTTCACACCGATCACACTCCCACCGGTCCTCGATCCATGAGGAAGAGCATGATCCCTCCACCATCTCGGATGCCTATCGGTCCTTCCTCCCTTCGATCGACTGGGGGGCACGCTGGATACAATCGCTCTCAAAGGGTCCCCTCAAGAAGCCAACAGCCTACGCAGGGCGGTCATCACCCGAGAACAACGCTTCCCCAGGGCCCTATCAACGCTCCAACGCCAAAATGGACCGCAACACAGGCAAATGAGGGCCCGGCGTGGCACAACGGCGTGATTTCCACCCAACAAAATCATGCTCAGGGTGGATCCCCCGGCCGCTCTGTAGCCAGCGGATACCCTACCGCGCCAACTATGACCGATCTCCACGAGAACAGAGACAGGCTCGTAAAGAGCATTTCCAATCTGCCGCTCAGCTCTCAGCTCGGTCCAAACAATCGAGGTCATTTGATGGAAGCTCGTACGTGTCTCAAAAGCTTCGGGTACGGTATCGATACCCTCAGCTCCATCAACGGTCTCAACGGTCTTGCAGCCACGCGAAAGAGGGAGGAATCATTCGAAAAACAGCTCCATACCTCCTGGGCAAGGTTCGCAGACCTCAAATCGAGCTTTGAGAATCTCTTCGAGGACTACAAGCGCGTGCTCAAATCGACTCGCGCCGCAGAAGCCGAGAATGCCGGTGTACTGGCAAAGGCAGAGTTTTGGAGAGAGAAATACCTGCAAAACTCGGGTCGTGACCTTCGAGACGATTACCAGAATGCCTTGAGCGGATCCAAGATCTGGCAAAAGCAGGACGATTGCTCTGGGTGCACCGATTGCGCGGCAGACACCGACGATGGCGCCTCGGAGGTTTCTGATGATTCTGAAGATTTCAAGCTGCTGGGCGAACGAGTAAACCCATTGTGAAGGAGTCGTGTGATCTGCAGTAGCGGATTGATTGTGCTGGATGGTTCTTTATGCCTGTAGATAGTCTGGACTTGCAATGCATGGTGGTGATGGAATCCGCCACGGTTCCCTTCGGTGAGATGACCGAGCTGTATGTTATGTCTCACCGTACGCTCCTCTCTTCATCTCCCACTTCACAGCTCATACGGATGGGCATCTGCCGCATAGCATGGATGCGTTGACTGCAGATTGCTTTCACCATGACCAACGAAGGGTCCAGGCTATTGAGTCAGGCCGAGAATGGATACGGGACGACCGGCAGCGCTGATATACATTCCACGGACAGGTCGACCGTGGCCGACCATGACCTCGTGGTTGACAGTCAACACCTTCTGTCATGGGCCCGAAGAACTGATAATCCATCGAACACGTCGGAAGGTATCGCTTCGCTGCACGACGAGGATTACTACCTGGCTGTAATGCTATACGCCATGTACCTCAACCAAAAGGATACAGCCCCTTTGCCAAGTAAGAGATCAGGACGAGCTCGAGAACGTGTGACACGGGCGCAGTCTGTACAAAGAGCCCATCACCTTCTGTATAGACTGGTGAACGAGCTTCTCGACCGTGATAGCCGTTCTGTACGCCCCCTCGAAACGGACGGGACCGCCGAGGAGAATGAGCTTGGTGTGCACGCATCGCACACGGAGGAAGAGGAGAACGTCGAGGACGGGCTCTGGCGCAAGTGGTTGTTAGGCGACAAGAAGCTTAGTGGTAAGCTTGAGCACCCATCATTCGATTGTCGAGGTACCTGCTGACAACCTATATAGCGATCGATCTTCTTCTGCCGCCGTATACCACCTCACCCTCGCCCTTCCTCTCGCATCCGCTGCTCATCCACGCGATGTGCCATACATGGGACGAAGGACCGCCTGTTCAGCGTGCTGTATCATCGGAGGAGTCAAGGACCGCACGACTCCTCTCGGTCTTGGAAAGCTACATCACTCCGAGGTCCGTTCCCCGTATGCTTTACCGCTGACAGGGCAGGCGTGCTCATCTGCTGAACCTACTGTCGTATCTATTTCTGCTCGTCTTGACGGTCACACTAGCCATGCACCCTCACAAGTGGATTCACCCATACAAGAAACAATCCCGCAAACCAGGGGCCACCGAAGCCTTATACATAACTTGGGTCTACTCGACATTCTTCAACGTGAGCCTTTAGCACCTTCATGGAGCTCAAGAAGCTCACGTGATAGGCCTTCCCAAACATCACCCGGACACTGTTCCTGGTCCCCTCTATCCTCGTCCCTTTACTGGCCTACCTCGACTCTGAAGCGGCGTTTTCTTCCCTCGCTCTTTCCATATTCCCCTTGACATTCCTCCTCATCCTGCCCATGACACCTTCATTGGTCTTCATCCATTCAGACGTTGTGCCGCTCTGTTCACTCCTCACCCACATCTTACGGCGGGGTATCAGATCAGCCGGATTGATCCTGCCCCTTGCGGTGTTGGTCTTTGGTATCTTCGCTTGGTCACTCAACGGCGACATCTTTCGCGGTCTCGATATCATCCAAATCATGGTACCGCCTACTTCAGCATACCTATCATCTTCACAGTCATCAACGTTCGTGTTAGGTCCTCAATTGGTCGAGCCGCCCTCAGAGCCTGGTATCGCTCCTTTCGAAACTCGCATCTGGCTCTTTGTCACCTTCACCGCACTGCTTCTCTCATCCATCTCTCTCACCCTAGTTCGAATCCTCACTCCACCACATGCTCACCGCGATAGACACGCAAACGACCCCTGGGAAGCCGACTACGGACCCACGATATCCCTTGCAGCAAGAGTGAGGTGGACAATGGCTATTCGCGCCGAGATTGACCGACAAGAAATGGTGCCTCCCCTGAACTGGATCGTGGAGGGTTTCATACCAATAGATGAGGTATTGTTCGTCCTCAAGTATGTGCCAGAAGGGCGAAAAGGTCCGCGGCTCAAGGTGTGGGAGGCCAGACTGGAGAGATGGAGGCATATCGTCTGGGTATGCGTGATGGGCCCCCTATGTGCGCCGTTCCAATTATGGGACAGACTGCTCGATTTCCGCAGGGATTAGAATTTTGGTAAATGCAATTCAAGTTGTATATGCTACAATGCTGTTTTGTTACAAGATGCAATACTAGACATCATCGATCCTCAGCACCCGGAAATCCGCCTGGCATTGTGGTATCGCCCTCCTCCCGCGCTCTTTGTGCTTCCCCCATAGCTCCTCCCATGGCCAAGAGCTAACCTATCAGACACTTCAGAAAGCGTAAAACGGAGACTCACCTGTTGCAGTAGATTGTTCCTCTCTTCCTGTGGGACTCCTGCAAATTCTCTCCGTCCAGTCATTTCACGCCATATTCCCTCCACTCGCTCCTGCCAGTTCTCGCCTTGCATAGCACCAAGCATCCGATCCATGAAACCCTCCATGACTCCTCCACCTCCGCCTGGCATGGCCCTGGCACCACCTCGAGAAGGTCGAATTCCACTGAAATAGGCATTGTCGTATGTTGAAATAGCAGTAGAGGGTGGGAGGGGATCAAAAGCGTGGACCGGTCGATTCCGGATCGCCGGGGGCAAGAACCCAAGCCAAGATGTAGATTCCGAGCATACAACATGTCGGCAGATGAACAGCGGAACGTTCAGTGTCTCGTCGAGGGGATCACGGGCGACATGAATGATAGCTAACGCATCGCCACGCAGCTCCGTCGCTTCGACCGAGCTCAATTGCGGTAGGGCAGTCTTCACTTGATTCTCGAACCACGATGTAAGGGCGGGCTCTTTCCACAGAGCCTCAGACCTGGCGACGTAGATATGCGAGAGGAGGTGAATTACATTGGTTGGATCATCGCTAGTAATCAGCTGAGCCAATGAATGCCGACTCACGAGTATCCCGCCTCCATCTGGAGGAGCTGATCCGTCCTGGCTGAGCCAAGTAGATTCGCTCCAATCTTGTCCGCCAAGGGCAAAACGACCTGAGGGAACTTCTTGATCGCCTCTTGCAGTGCCAGATCGCTCTCTGAATGATCGCCATGCTTCTTGGCATTTTCATCAGCTCGCAGTGCAAGAGCCTGTGCATATGCCATTCCAGGATAGCCGTGCCACGCCATTGCCGCTTGATGACTGCTTGCTTGTTCCAACATCGAGATGAGCCATTCGCCGTTGTTGGACTTGACAGCCAAAAAGTCGAGCCATAATGCAGCACCATGGGGATCGCCCAACGGATCCAGTGAGAACAAGAGTTTGGCAAAGTTGAACGCAGTCAACCAACATCCTCTTCTGCCCAGATATCTACACCTCAGCCGGATCTTACGCGAGAGACTCACGAGATTATCCGGTGAAGACCGGTGAACATCGGTCTGTTCTCCACTCTATCGAAGTCTAGTCTACAAATGCCGCTCGTGACGTTGAATGAAGGCATCAAGCAGCGATCGAAGGCATATAATGCTCGTTCAGCGTAATCTGAGGCTGCGCCGATATCTGGAGTCAGAAAGGTACGCCTCGACGTGACTCACCCGACTGCAGGCGATAAACCTCAGACATCTGAAGCAGGGTATCGACATGCCATGGATAAACCTGTAGCAACGCCATGAGCTCGTTGGGGTCTGCCGTCAGCATGTGCTTGCTATCGAATTCCTACCATGCGACCTGACTGCTCCCATGAATTGCCTCTCGATTTCTCTCCATGCGGGGGTGTGCTCAAACGTGAACCATTTTTCGCCTTTGTCATTCTGTGACTGCTCTAAGCCCCTCCTATCAGCCAGCTCGGCGACTTCTTCCTCCGACATCTCCCTCATTCCTAAACCAGATAACGAAGTCGCAGGAGGATAGTTGGGCTTTGGTTTAGAAATGGTATAGCGGAGTTTGGCCGAGGGTCCTGGTCGATATTTGTTTCCCCCGGTCTGTGCGGAAGAGGCAACCTTCATTATTAGCCATGAAGACGACAAGCAGTACCGGGTCACTCACGACCTTTGAGCCAAAGAATCGCCTGAGCTCCGCGTCCGCGTCTAGGTTCTTCGGTTCGACTGATAAGAGATTTCGCCATGCCATGAACTGCCGACTCTCTTGAGGAGCTGATATCGAGCTTGAAGGTCCTGCTTCCGCATTCCCCTTGCCCGACCTGAAACGTCAGTAGCCGGTGGCCTGATACCACTCACTTCATGTTTAGCTCGGCAAGAGCTCGATCGACCTCGTCCATTCCTGCAAAGGGATCGTCTTTCGACCCCTTACTCTTCTTTGCACTCTTGGACCCGACAGGAGTGAGAGCTGCTACATCGTCGACATCTCCTGCACCAGTCGTTTGTTTCTTCTTCTTTGGCTTCTTCTTCTTCGTCTACGATTGTCAGCTGAAATTTAGCGCGAGGATGCGCTGACTTGCTCGTTTCATAGGTGTCGCTGTATTCTCCTGGTCAGATTCCTCGTCTTCAATTTCCTCACCGACATCACCGCCTAACTGGATGTCAATGAGGGCATTCTCACCCATTGACCACGCACAGCTGAAAAGGCATTGATCGGACCGGAGGCTCCTCCTTGTTCCTCTTCGCTGTTTGCTTCGTCCTGGGTAGAGTCGAGCTTAGCAGGTCCAGATACAGCATCTTGCTGCTGTCTGAGCAGCTCCAGCTCCTGCTGTCGCTTCTTCAAACGTTTCGACATGATAGGACAGAGACACAGTGAGCGAATACTTGAACTCGAGTAGCCAGAATTCTGAAACGAGATCGAACTTGGTGTCTTGCATGTGCGTGGCGTCATCACTTTTGCTGAAGCTCGGATCCGAAACAACCAAGTGACCCTTCAGAAGTGCCACAAAGCTGGACCCCTTTTCGGCGTTATAGACTCGAGCGAAATTCCCGTCAAGCAAAATCTCAGTGGCTCTTCCCGAGTATGGGAGCGGGATCAAATCCTTCGCTGGTAGGGCCTGCCTCGCTGGGTGTTGCTGCCTGGCGGTCGCTCGTCGAATTGTCCAAAGATCATCAAGTGACACCTCTTCATCCTTCAACACATACCCATCATGGAACAGACCGAGAAAGCTTTCCAAAAGCAACACTTGTTCCAGAACGCCAAGTCAAGGGGTGCGTAGAGATTACAAGGAGGAAGAATGAAGGGAACGTAAGCTGACCGTGTCTTGCTATAATCCTTCGACACACACCGACTTGTCATATCCATGTTTCTTCGTCAAAACTATTCTCTTTCTGCTCGTCTGCTATCGACCGGATGCTCGCTGTCATTCCTATCGTCTCTCTCGATATGACCCACTACCACCTGGATTCGCCCTTTTGTCAAATTTCGATATTCTCCCTATAGGTGGCCGAAAGGTTGCTACCAAGACCAAGCGATGGTACAAGGACATCGGTCTTGGCTTCAAGACCCCTTCTGGTTAGTGTCATCTCCCATGTGGATCGATCAGGGTGAGGGCTATGTGGTATATTGGAGCAGAATGGCGGATTGCTTTGCTAGGAACGAGCCTGCGCGAAGGGGAATCAAGGCGGAGACAGACGTAGACACAGTGAGAACGACTGCTAACCCTGCGCAGAGGCCATCAACGGTACTTACATCGACAAGAAGTGCCCCTTCACCGGTGACGTCTCGATCCGAGGTCGAATCCTTACCGGTGTCGTCCACTCTACCAAAATGACCAACACCATCATCATCCGACGAGAGTACCTGCACTTGTGCGTATACCACTTCTCATGGATCTCTGACACGGTCACTGACTTGTAGCATCCCCAAGTACAGGCGATACGAGAAGCGACACAAGAACCTCGCCGCTCACTGTTCCCCCGCTTTCCGAGTTGAGCAAGGTGACACCGTCACTGTTGGTAAGTGACGCCTCAACGTTTGTCTCTGGTTCACCGCTCATGTCCTAGGTCAATGCCGACCTCTGTCCAAGACCGTTCGATTCAACGTCCTCCGAGTCTCCAAGAACAAGGCCGCCGCCAAGGCTTTCCAAAAGTTCTAAACTCGCTTCAAACGAAACAAAATGGGGTTTGAGGTTATGTTTTAGGATCTGATGGGCTCTCTTCGGATCTTCCAGGATTCTAGGATGGACCTGGAGATGAAGAAGGGGCAACGTTGTGATGTAGTCTTACGATGCATCGCTTTCTCCGGACCCAGGTGGCCAGCGCTGCATCCTGTGAACTGTGTAACATGCCGCCCGTTGCTTTGATGTTCCAAGAGGGCTATATCATCAGCTTCGGCTTGAATCATGACTCGAAATGCCTTCACTATGAGCGAGAGAAATGCGAAGGATAGATAGTCCGAAGCCACGTTGCCGAAGGAACGTCATGACTGGATTCCGCGTTTGCTCATTCACCTCGTCTGTCGCTGTATCATCCTCCTCATAGCCATCAATCCTCCAGTACTTATATACCCCCCGACGTGAACCATGCCTCCACGACAATCTCGACCACCATCCGTGGACTCGCTCTTACCGCCCATCTTAGCGCTTCTGCAACCACCAACCCCGAACCCATACTCTGCACATCAGAAAGCTCTCACCACTACTGCTCGTCTCTCTCTGTCAGGATACCATGCTATCGCGTCACAAATCTTGTTCGAGACCTCCCGAGAACTTCTCAAAATCGGCGAAGCGGGTAGTGGAGTTGAATTAGGGGTAAAGATGCTCAACGAGCTGACGGAGGATGAAGTCGCGGTCGACGACACTTCTCGAGGTGGGTCCTAACCGAATGTGGGGAGATATATCTAATGAATAGCCAACGTGACGCAACTGATAGCCCTCACTTCATCTAGTGGTCCATGGAGGAAAAAGCTGGCCGATGCAGCGGTCAAATGGTCCACGGCGGGTGGATGCCCAACAGGAGATCCGAGCCTGCATCATTACCTAGGCGAGCTTTATCATAAAGGTGAGCCATGATTCCGGCCTGCGTGTGCAGTAGATACTCATGGCAGAACGATTGTATGTCGCTGCAGAAGGCCACCTTCTCGCATCTGGAAAACGAGACTCGGCCAACCTTCTCGCCGAGATGCTCTTCGACTGGTACGCCTGCGCACTTGGATGTGTGCTAATGCCCAGGTCCGGAAAGGGTATAGAAGACCCAGCACCCTACGCTGTCCGAGGAACACTACCATACCTCAATCAAAGCCCTCCCAACATTCTACCCGCCCTGACTTTCCTCACTCGTTTCCTCTCACTTCTCTCGTCCTCGACATCAGCCGCAAAGGACATTTTCGTCTCCACCATCCCGTCTCAGACATCATGGTCTTTGACAGAGATACACCTCACCACCTCCCCTACTCTCAACTTCCTGCAGCTTGCATTAATCACTATCCAACGCGCTCCTGCACCTGGCGTTTCTGCGGTCCAAGCGAGAGGCACCGATGGAGGCGTGGCGAGAGATTGGGAGGGATTGGTGAATAGGTATACCCGATCCAGTGGATCGACAGGGATCATTGGTCAGAAGGAAGTTCAAGAGGTGAGATGATCAATGTGGCGAAGCTGACTCTAGGTGCTGAGTCAGATCTCTGCCGAAGTCTTCTTGATCCCTCAAAAGGGAGGTCAGGGCGACATGTTGCAAAACCTCATGGGCTCGCTCTTTGGCGGGGGAGGTGGTGGCCGAGGTGCCATTGGGGCCAGATAGGAGGGACTCTGGGACTGTGCACAG
This sequence comes from Papiliotrema nemorosa, assembly GCA_032158125.1. NCBI lineage: Eukaryota > Fungi > Basidiomycota > Tremellomycetes > Tremellales > Rhynchogastremaceae > Papiliotrema > Papiliotrema nemorosa. Next base: position 136,434 of record JASKOT010000024.1, read on the forward strand.
GTGACTTGACGAACAGCATGACCAGATATGCAATGTAAGGTGAACATCGAATGGTCTGTTTATGGTGATGAGTACTACCCCATTGACTGACATACTCGGCACTGACGCGTTGGCGAAGTGAACTCAGACGGCAGTATCATCTTTATACATCTTGACTTTCTTCAACTCAAAGGGGCATACAAAACGACGTTACTTGATTCACTTCACTGACTCTGACAACTGACGCTATAGCACAACTACTGACACAACACAGACTTTTAGAGTCGACCGCTTGGGTGTCGACTAGTACAAGTTGGTACCGGAATCCTTCTTTCCCTTGGCGGCCTTCTTACCCTCCTTTTGGAGCTTGACAATCTGCTTCTTCCATCCGACTACTCATCAGACTTGATCTCGGGCAGACATTGAACTCACAGCAAGTCTTGCAGGTAGCATTGGCATGGGCTTTGCAAAGGATGTTGCCGTCCTTTGCATTCTTGTAATGAGGGGGAATCTCGAGAGCGCCTCGAGGAGCGGGATCAAGGCCCATCATAGCGTCGTTGTCTATGATCAGACCAGGTAAAGTCAAGGTCTGGTGGGGAAGACGTACCCTCTCGACCATCAAACTCGCAAGTCTTGCATACTTCGAGACCGTGCTCGCAGAAAAGCGCATCGTTGATCTCGACTGGGAAGAGTTAGTCTAAGGCCGCGGAGAGTTTATAGGGAGCCGGACGGGAGACCCTGAGAGCTCGGCTAAATCCGTCTCGCAGCAGGTGAACGAAAACGCTGTGGAGGCGCATTCCGGCTCGTGGGGTGGTAGGTATGTGAGACGGTGAGGAGGAGACTTACTGGACTTATCGGTGCTGCTCGTTAGCTGTTTTCATGGCGAGTGCTGCTTCCCAGCCATTCGGACGCGTGGGAAAGGGGGGCGGGCTACTTGGGGCGAACACTCACTCAGTGGGGGAGGTACCAAGGTTATCCATGTTGAGTGTGTAGACGGTCAAGTGATTTCAATAGGCTCAAGTGAAGTAAGGGCTGTCTGACTCGAGTGAAAGACAAGAGTCAACGGTAAGAGTCAGGTATGTGTTTGATCAGCTTATATAGGATCCTCCGGCCACTGGACGGAATGTAGACTCGCAAGCAGTGCATCCCATGGGGGCAACAGGGAGTGCGTGTGTAGCGATTTAGTAGTCAGATGACTCGACGAGTGCTCACGAGACCTCGATCTAGTCGCGCGTTTCCGATTCCGCCACACAACTTCCAACGAATGGGGGCCCAGAGGGTAGATTATTGCTACTTGTGGTAATTTTAGCCTGATCTGCAAAGTGGCACCGAGGTATCAAGCCAGCTGACTTGTCATGGTCTTGTGCTCCTGCAACGATAGATAACAGCGCAAAGATTAAGATGAAATATGTGTGTTGCGTTCAAGGTGAATGTAGACCCCTCCTCTGCATCCACAGATCGTCCAAGTAGATCACAAGCTCATCAGACCCTGGGTAAAATGCTATTCTTCATCTGCCACATCCTCCTCATCTGCACTTCGAATTGGAAGCGGTGTCTGGCCAGGGACTCTCTTGAAGGCATACCGACACACTTTGAGACCTTTTGTAAGGCCCTTAGCCAGCCATGCTTTTTCGACGATGTATAACCCGTCATATCTGTACCCCTCGGTTGGGGCATACGGCGAAACAAGCTTGAATCCTCGAATGACCCGGACAGGTTTACGCGTTTCCGCCGAGCGCTGAACTATTAGCGTAGTGGGCAAAGATAGGAGGGACATACCATGAGCGCTGCGTTCTTGGGATTATCGAAAGTCTGATCAGAAGTTTGAGGAGCTGTTCGAAGATTCTTCGGATTCTGCTTCGTCCCCTTGAGATCTCGACCCCCCGAACCGGTATAGGTAAACGCTTCGCCGAGGTCGACACTGCAAGTTAGGATGGTTCAGCTGCCAAACTTGCTCATCGGCATATCCTCCTGATAGAGCCACAGACCAAGCGCCATCCTCTGAATTGCCCGAAATGCCCGCAACGGTAGGCCTGAGTCTTAGCGAGACTAACTAATCTAAACCGAATCCGCTACCACTCACGCATGGATTGCAGCAGTTGACGCGTCCATCCTGCACATGAGTAGTCGTTCTGTCGCACTTGACCAGACTCACCTAGAAGGCCACCATGTCCCTACTTCCACTCCCTTGATATGACCAAACTTTTTACTACACCTCAGTCGACACTCAACTCTGGACGTACGGATTCTGAGTCCTGACTCCTAATCGCTGAGCCATCCTCTGCCTTCCATCCACCTCATCCCCGCTCACACTCTCATCATCATCTTTCGTACTCTCATATTTCCTTCTCTCAGTAGGTGTAGTTCTCGCAGAAGTGGCCCGTGAGATACTGGCAGCTTCCAGGCCTATATCGGAATAGACGACCTTGACGCGTGTACGACCACTTCTCCGTAATCCCGATCCTGGCGTTTCTGGGTCGGTCGCACCTTCCAGACGAGGTGTTTTGGGTGTAGATGTGGCGAGAGCGGAGAGTGACTTTCGTTTTTTGGTTATGGCTGGTCTTTTGACTGGCGTCTTGGGTTGAACAGCCGGCGCGCTGAGACCCAGCGACAAGAGGAGAGCCTCATTATCCCTGGCATATCAGCTGGACTCCACGAGAACGAGCTGGTGATTCACTTGATATTCTGAAGTCGCTGCTCTTCGTACCCCAGAACCGCCATGATGCTTGATAGACAGAGACAATCGTCGAAATATCACATTGTCCCAATCTCATGTTCCCCTTCGTGACCGACGCGTCGAGAGATCTGAAATTCGGGCATGGCAGACCTGAAACGCGGAACTAGACTAGATAGACTGGGGTTCACTCGGATGCTCTTTACACTCAAATGCTCTGAACAACACCTGGTCTGTACGCATAAATGCATGTAGAAGTACACCTAGACTGGATCCTCGTAAGGTCTCCAAATCCTTCCCTCGTCTCTGTTCTCCACTTAGGCAACGGGTGCCTTGATTTTGAGTTGACCGAGGAAAGCGGCCTTCTCCTCCTTGGTCTGGAATCGACCGTGACCGAATGTAGAAGCAGTGTTGATGAACTTGAGGTCGACCTTCTCGAGGTGAGCTCGGGAAGTGTGCACCTGGAGGGATTTTCGGAGGGTGAGGATTCTCTTTCGGGTACCTGGGAGAGCACCCTTGAGGACGATAGCGTCCGATCGGACGAGACCGTAGTGAGGGAATCCACCGAGAGGGTTGATGCCTGATATTATCAGCGGTCATTCAACGATTGTAGGTGATGAGGACTCACTCTTGTCTCCGATATCGTACGAAGTAGCACCAGACTTGGGGTCGGCACCGTTGGTGATTCGGTAGACCTTGGCGTTCTGGAATGTACGCGAGTGGTAACCTCGTTGACCAGCTCGGGCAACCGAGAACATGACCTCACTTGGGTGCCATGCTGTGAGTCAGCGAAAGTACATGAAAAGGTCGTGTCTACTCACCTCCGATACAAGCAACCTTTCGGAGACCTCGGTGGGTCTTTCGGGGCAATCGGGTAACACCCCATCGCTTGATGACACCCTCAACTCCGTGACCCTTGGTAACGGCAATGACATCGATGACCTCGTCTTGCTCGAAGATTTGGCTGACTCCAATCTCCTTCTCAAAGTGGCTCTTGGCAAACTCGACCTTGTCGGCGATAGAACCTCCGTTGACTTGAACCTCCATCAAGTGAGCCTTCTTTTGCGACAAGCCGGTTTTGCTGTATTGGGTGTGGACAAGGACTCGAACGACCGAAGCGTACTTCTTGATTCGCTCAAGCTCTCGGGAAACGGAAGCACCGTTGTTCTCAGCGTGCTTCTTGGCGTATCGGGTGAAAGCCTTCTTCTTTGATCGGTACCAGTTCCTAATTATCAGTTTGAGTGTCGATGCGAGAAAACTCTTGACCCACTTGTAGAATCGTCGCTTGAGCTCGTCTGACAAGTGCTCGGCCCAAACAGTGGTCAATGATCGGAGACCTCGAGGAGTCTCGACGTAACCGACAACACCGACAACGACAACGGGGGGAGTCTCAACAACAGTGACGGCCTCGACAACCTCTCGCTTGTGCATCTCTGTCCCATAAGTATCCGTTCCCAGCTCCTTTTCGCAAATTGCAACATACTGGATCCAGGTCGGTCAAGGTCTCGAACAACGTGGGTCATACCGGCCTTGAAACCCATGGTAGCAGTCAAGTGGACGGGCTTCTTGGCGTCATCCTATTCCCATCAGCTTACCATCCCAGCATCCCAAAGTACGCTTGACACACCTTGGGGAAAGCCTTGACCTTTCCTCTGTGTCGGGCAGCTCGCTTCTTGGGCAAGAAGGCGAGCGATCCGGATCGCGGTTCCTCGTACTTTCGGTGAGACATTTTTGTCGAGAAGAGGGGGGGATGAAAAGGTCGAGTAGTGGAGAAGGAGGTGTGTTGGATGGATTTTGCGACAGAGAGTGTACCGGCAGCCCAGCGTAGGGGGGGACCTGCGAGCGAGAGAGGCGGAATCAAATTTTGTGGTCGATCCTCCTCACCTCGCAAATAGGCAAAGTGCCACATCGGCGACTCGTCCATCGGATATAACGTTTGCCACCGCAAAGAAGTGTTTAACACCGATGCCAGCGATTCCTGGAGGGATCCCGATGCGCTTCGACCCAAGCGCAGTTCGTCTTTGAAAATGCGCTCAACGTGGCCATTGCATAGAGCATGGCAAGGAGAAGGGACGACCCGAATCCTGTGTCAGGTATCTTTGACTATCGCACGTTGACAGGCTGCGTTCGTTCAATCTCGAGGCTACTGCAGAATACACTGCTGTTTCTAGTGCCAGGCTTGGGTGAATATGGTCACCTCACGGTATGCAGCGGTTCACAATTTCTCATTTGAGGTCTCTCCATCCCATCTTATGCCAATTGTACCTGATACAGGCCTCGAGAGGTCGACGACCTGAGGCGCTTCACTGCCTCCCAGCGCGCGGATCTGAGGGATAATCACGTGACATAGCAGTAGTAGGCAACATGACGCGCTTCGAAGCTCGACAGGGCTGTTCACTTACACTGCTGTGGTCTCGACGGACGCGATGAGCGACATACAGGACCCCTTCTCGGTCAGAGTCACCAGTGGGACCCTCGTCACATGGTGCGTCCGCCTTCCGGACTTCCAAAGTCTCACTGCTTGATACTGAATGTGGTCCAGCGATTCGGCAGCTAAACAGATCCTCTTGCATGTCGATAGTGCTCGGGATGGTTCGATGAAGTTCATCATACGAGACGGTGAGCCCCTCAGACAGGGCTCGTTTCACATACTCATACGATAGTGGACGAGACGCACGTCCTTGTCAAGTCGCAATTCGTCGAAGAGATCAAAGACCTGCTACAGTCCGAGGTGGGTAGAAATGCTCTTCTACTGCGCTATGCTGATGACCAGCTGGAAAAGAACACATACGTCCAAGACGAAGACATGTGAAAGGACATCACACGGTCGTTATCATTCATATAGGATCGTTCGTCGCCTCGCCCTCTCGAGCAAGCTTCAAGCGGTCATTCTACTCCTTCTCGCCTGATGTGCGCGACAACTCGCTTCTCGCGCTGGCGTAATCGGTCTCGCTCTCAGTGGACACCTCTACCGATCCCTCCTTCTCGCCTCTTTCACGATACGCCATGTGCTCAAAGCCATTCCAGGAGGAGATTGGGAGGGATGGGTACAAGCTTTGGCTGGAAGGGAATCCAGAAGCGGGTTGTGATTGCGGTGGTCGAGTGAAGCGGAGGAATACCTTTGGCGCTCCCTCCTGAACTGAGGTATTGATAGAAGGTGTGGAAATAGACGTCGCAAGCGGGACCATGGGAGATGAATTGGTTGCCTGTCCCAAGTCTCCTTGACCTAATCTCCCCATTGATTCCACCAAATCTGCTGCGGCTGAATCGTTGGAGATCGCTGGTATGGGCGCCGAAGCGGAAACCGGCAACGCAGGAACCGGATCTGCATACTCCACCTTCTCGACCTTGACTTTGCCGGGGGTGCTCTTAGGTGTAGTACCGGTGGTTCTCCCCCTGACTGCTTTGCGTGCTGGAGGCGTAACCATGACGTCCTCCTCCCCAAACGCCGAAACTGCGGGCTTCCGTCGATCTCGTAGTGTCATACGGGACGCTTGCTGCGGTGTGCTGGTTGCGCTAGGCACGATGGCCTCCGGAGGTGTGCCCTCGAAGTGCGCCAAAAGCGCGTGGGTGCGAGCGAGATGCGGTTGATTACTCAATTCCGGTGGGAATGGTGCAATTTTGCCTGTCCTGCGTTTCTTTGTAGCTTTCTCAATCTAACCTTCAGCTGGATCCAAAAGCATCATGAGAGTGAGAAGGGAGGCTCACATTGAGCAACTCGTTTTCCGACCACCAACCCGCTGCACCGCTGCGATCTAGAAGCCCAATTACATGCCCCATGGCAGCGCTGGTAAGCGCCCTATCCGAATATCCGCCCTCGAGTACCGACACGACCTTGCCCTCGGTGTATTTATCGGCGAACGCGACAATGTCTTTGGTATAGCGCGAAAAGAAAGAGACAGGGACACGGCGATCATGCCGCTGCATGGCTTGATGTTCGTGCTCGCATGCATCGAATCCAGCGCTATGCGTTACCGATTAGGCTCATCAGTTACCGATTAAGCTCACCTTATCAGCACTATAGTCCTATCAGGGTCGGCCTGCGTTTCGTCCATGTACACCTTTGCCTTGTCCAGCAAGTTGAGATATTTGGGGTAAATCCTCTCGTAAAAATCCTCTTCCGAGGTATACGGCTGCAGATGTATATTCTCACTATATGGTCAACAACTGCTAAATCCTCACTGGAAAGCTGATCTCACATGTACTGCCCGTGAGCAGCAAGGGAGATTGAGGCGTCGCTGATCAAGTCTAGATCTCCGTCCTATACGTCAGCTACAAGGCGCACGAGGAACGATTGAACCCACTTCGCAAGGGTAGCTGTACTGTATCATCAGTCTACGCTCCATTGTAAAAACGATCATACTTACGATATCATGGACGCTGCCGTAGAAGCCTTTCCAACCTCTCCTGCGCTTGCCTTTCTTCCCGTAGATAACTGGATCAGGCTTGCCAGCTTTGATCGCCAGTTCTTCCGCGTACGTCGCCGCGTTCAAAGGCATGACGAGCGCCTGAGTACCGTTGCCTGAATAATTAGGTAGGCACAAGGTTTCGCATGTAGGATTCACCGTGATGAAGGTCGAAATCAATAATGATAGCTCGATCTATGTCATGTTCGAGATAGGCTGCTATCAGCTCTGGGCTGCGTGATCAAACGCTGGGGCTGACCATGGAGTGCCCCTACGACCACATTATTCACATAGCAGAATCTAATAGTCAGTCCTGCCAACGAAGCTCAGGTGCAGTCATTACCCGGAAGGCGCATCTTCGCCGCAGTGATGGCCAGGAGGACGTATAGCACAGAAAGCTTTCTTGAATGACCTGTCCTTCTGGCCGAAATATGATGGCCCGACCCCAAGAGACGATTGAGCAATGGGAGGCGTAGCCGGTTCTTTAGGGCTCTCTAAAGCCGTGCATACCCTGTCGATCGCTTGACAGACCGTTTGGATCTGAAATGAGGGGAGTTCTCAGATGCTGCTCCACACTCACAGCGCCTTCTATCGCCAAGATGCTACCTGGTCCGAGATATAAATCCCCCTGATTCAGGCCTAACCCACTGGGAATCTCACATCCAGTCTCCTTGATCTTCTCCACTGCCTCGCTTGCCCATTTGAGAAGGTCTTTGAGGTACGCAGAAGAAGCTGTCAAACTTGCCGAGTGGAGACTTTCGTCAGGTGGAGGTGAATGAGCGAGCTGTAGCGCAGGAAGGTGTTGCAATATCTGTCCTGGTACTCGAGGCGCAACAGGCGGCGGTACAATCGCAAAATGCTCCGAGGAAGCGAAAGATGCGCCGGCGGATCCTATTGATAGTGAAGATAAAAGTGAGGACAGATCGTCGTTGGTCGATGCGGAGGGAACGCTTCCAATGCTGAGGTCCGATGTCAAGGTCGACAAGGTCGCATCTGCCTCTTCCAATCGTGCGACTGCGGCAGCGACACCCAGTAAAACGGCCCGCAGGCGCTCGGGTCGCTCAAATATATGAGAGGAGTTGGAATGCCGGATGTACCTGTGTTGCAGACAAGCGGGCTGGATGAACAGCCCAAGTGGAGGTGACATGGTTGGGTATCTGCTCGTAACCTAAACTCCGACCGTTTCTCGGTCCTCCTCTGGGGCGAAGGTAGGATCTGCGAATGTTCAAGAGAGCGTCCAAGGCAACCTATCGTTCCTGCGCAGGACCCGAAAGAAGCGAAAGCGAGCAGATGGATCCAGATCTGGAGACGGCGACAAGAGTCTGAAAGGGTTGAAATTGTCAACAAAGTCAACATCGGTACTCGGTTTCAACGCGTCTCTACGAAGCATTATAGACACCAGTCACCTGAACCTCTCCACAATCTCATCGTCAGATGCATGAAAAGGCATCATTCCAACTCATGCATTTTACAAAAGCTGCTCAACGCTTGCGAGCCTATGTAGCCTGGAGGAGTGTGATGAAGAGGTGCAGCTAGACCTGAAGAAATTACTGAAACGGGAAACTAAAGCCCAACCACCCAACAACACGAGACGCCACTGCTTCGTCCCCTCCTTTACTCAATCCCCCATCTTCCTCCTTACATACCCCCTAAGCATCCTCTCCGCAGCGTCAGCAGTCTGATGCCCATATACCCACCATTGTAATGTCAGCATCTACACCAGCGAAATCAGCAACCGGATCGACCAGAGCGGCATCGAACAATCCACCAAATGAAGATGCAGTCGCTGAATCTGAATCCCCCGACAAAGGTGCCGACGCGACTGGTGCCAATGGAGCGCGAATCCGTAAACGTAGATTAGATGTCAACCCGAATCTCATCCTCTCCGATGGAAGATCGAAAAGAAGAAAGACGCCCACTCCAGAACCAGAGGATAAAAAGGAGAACCTCGTCGAGGATGGGGTGTATGATCCCAAAGATCCACAAAGGGCAAAGACATTAGGTCTCAAGTTGTACAATAAGCTGTTGAAGTCAAAGTCTACCGAGTGAGTTGGGGCGTCGCTCTCCACAGATTGAGCTGATGGAACAGTGGAGAGGATATGGCTGAACCATTCATCGAGTTGCCCGACAAAGTGAGTGAAACAAAGGTTGAAAAGCAAAAGCAAGGACATTATTGTTGACATGAATCGCGTAGGAAGCATTCCCGGATTACTATGAAACCATTAAACACCCCGTCAGTTTCAACATGGTCAAGAAAAAGTTGGACAAGGCAGAATACGAAAACCTCAAAGCCGTCGTAACAGACATTGGGCAGATCTTTGTCAACGCAAAGAGATGTAAGCGCGCACTCCTTTCGTCGAGCTCATATACAGACAATGTCAAGGATTCAGTCATCTTCCAATTTGCAAAGAAGTTACACGTAAGATGAGCTTGATGATTGAGCTGATGGCAGAAAACAACCAGGACATTCTATGAAGAGGCTTCCGATCCAGCCAACATACCAGCTCCCAAGGCGCCCACCCCTCCTCCACCTGCTCCTGAACCCAAAGTGGAGGAAGAGGAGGAAGAGGACCCAACGCATTCGGTGGAGCAATCGATGGAACCTGAGGATCATATTGGAGGACCGTCAAATCAAAGCATCGATGGGGACTCTCTGACCGGGAACAGGGGAAGGAAGAGAGGCAGCTATATGAAGGATGGACCGACCGTCTACAAATTGGTCAAGCCGTTGCTCAAGTTGATCAAGGAGGCCAAATCGAGAGAGTAAGTATGAATCACTTGTTTCGCTGACGACAGCGGGAGTGGTAGGGAAATTGCAGGAATCTTCATGGATTTGCCCGATACCAGAGACTTCGCCGACTACTACCAGACGATTGCTAGACCTATATCGCTCAAACAGATTGAGGTGAAGAATAATGGAATCATTTTGAGCTGACATTTAGGATCGAATGATCGGACGGACATACCAACAGTATCAGGAATTCTACGATGACATTGGTCTCATGTGCCGAAATGCCATGACGTACAACGAAGACGAGAGCGAGGTATTCAAAGATGCTCAGCAGATACTCGACATCATGGAGGGTTACCGAGGCCAGATTGAGGATCGTATAAATCGTCCTGCTGTCGACAAGCCTCGACCTAGAGTCAGCGGTCCCACCCCACGAGCCGACTCGTCCAGCTTTGCCCAGCGTCAATCCTATCCTTACCCAAACCAAACGCCAAACTATCCTTCACAATCACCACAACCCCTTTCCGGACCCAGCGGGGCCTCGCATGGAAGCTACCTACCGGCACTTCCGAAAGGCGTCGTTACCGAGGAGATTGTCGCTTCTCTCGATCGATACCCACCATACGAACAATCGGCCTGGGCCAACAGTCTGCCTCCTTTCGCTGTGCAGGTATACAGACAATTGTCAGCTGCAAATGACGCGAAGAAACGTGGACTTCAAGCGCCCGCGACAACGCAGAGCAGTACACTCGCAGACTTGCCCTCCACAGCTCGGACAAACGGAGTCACGATTTTGCAGGATCGACTCGCCCCTCCGCTGCCCACTATCAAATACCTCGATTTCGCCTTTTCAACCGCTGGGAATGCCGATCGGTCTAGTGCTATCCGCCTGCACAACATGCGGGGTGTGGTCACTCATGCAGTGGTCCTTGGAAGCGATACGTCTGAATTGGAACTCACGGCGTACATAGCGGATCCACCAAAGGATTCGACCACCGAGATACAGGAATCAGTACCGGAGTTGTCCCTCAGAGTGAACGGGAATCAGGCGAGCTTGCCAAAGGTCATACATCAAGGCGAGGGTACGAGACCAGCAGGGATGAGATGGACAATCAGCGTTCCGCCGAATAGGAACGAAACCAGGGTAGAGGTCATTGCCATGTCGCCCGGAAAGCTGGCCGAGACTTCGGCCATTTATGTCAGTAGGCAGTATTAAATCGCAGCAGGACGTAGGGGAGTCTCGCCCTGAGGTCCCCACAAGATGGCTATGCATGTAGCTCATATTCGAGGTCGGATGCTTCTCGATCGATATAGGCAAGTGAGAAGTGTCGCCGAGTGACACTCCCAGATCAACAAACGTGCTCAATCTTGGCCGCCTTGTTCGATTTTGGACCCAGATCTCGGGCCACCGACCGATTGAATTGCTCCATCATCATCCCAAACAGACTCCTAGACAAAGCTGCGTCCCATCGTCCCTTGCTCGATTCGTCTCGGATAAAGGCATGTTGCGCATGAGAAATCTCGATAAACTGAAATGAGCCATCTGCATTTACCGCACAAAGAGCTCACATTGGAAGTCACTCCCGCATCGTCGAATGTGTTTCTGATCAACGTACGCCCATCTCGATCTACGTGCGTGTCGAGTTTACCAAAGACAAGGGTTACTTCTCCCTTGCCGGTCAGATCTCCGTTTTTGACTTTTTGCAGCGTATCATCTGATTTGCCCTTGCCTAGCGTGGCAGAGTGGACGCTGGGTCATCAGTTGCCTACTCGGGTCTATACAGCGTCGACTGACTCTGTCGCAAAATAGCAAAATGTTGATAAAACTCTAGGGTCGAACGCGCACTAGCACTGTCAGTGTCCGCGCCTGAAATAATGGCGGTCCTGCTTACTCGAAGAGCCTACAAGTCAGCAGAGAAGATGTAATCCCGCGAGCTCACTAGATGTCCACCAAGACACATGCCCGTCGCAGCTATTCTCCCCGTACAGCTTGGAAGAGAAGTGAGCAAGTCCACCGATAACGTTGCGTCCTAGGTGTCAGGTCTTGTTCCGAATAGCGAAGTCATTTCTAACCTCGTCATACGCTGCTACTGTCTTCTCAATCTGCCGTGATTAGCTATGTCGCGGTCACCGAGTATTGACCCACCTTGTATTTGTTACCCCTGTCTGTTCCCTCGTTATCGTATGGAATCGCCTCGGGACCTTCAAACTCGTGAAACGAAGAAGGCAATGCAACGACATAGCCCTCCGAAGCGATGTTGCTCCCGAATCTGCTACTCAGTTCTGTCCTCATGTGACTGACCAGATCAATGCAGACCTTTCCACTGGTCCAGTCACTTGGTATATCTCCGAGAACACAACACAACCAGGGAACTTTGCCTCGGGGTAGTCGGGCACGTTGGGCTCAATAAGGTAGATCCGCATCGTTCCGCTCTTCCCGTCGACCTTTGTCTGTACATCGCGATAAGAGGTTTTGATCAACATCTCGAACTTGCCGCTGTTGGTCTACTGCCCTGCTGGGGGAAAGCTACAGACGTGTGGTGACCTTGTCGTTGGGTGTGTCGGGGGTGGAGATGACGAGTGGAGGTTGAGTTCTGGGTGAGGGCGGAAATACACCCAATGTGGCAGTCGTCGACGAGTGACGATTCTGTAGAGGGTGATCCTCGACGTTGCTCCTCTTGCCTTGCTCTGTATCTTTGTCTTGTTCGTTGTCGTCTTGATTCAACCTCCTTGTCCAGCAGCAACATGTCAGGAGGCTTCTTTGGCTTCGACTCGGCATTGCCTGAGCGAAGGGATCGACCGAACCAATCGCAGAACCAACCTTTCTCCGGGTTCACCTCGACCAACTTGGACCAGACTTTCGGTGTGGCCTCCAACCAGGGAGAAGAGGAAGATCTGGCCGTGTATACCTGGGGCCAAGGCGGAGACCTCTTGGATGGCAATGATGATCTCAACGATGAGACGTTTGGTGATGTCGGGGACATCAGTGAGCACTACCTGTGAGAGTGATCCAAGCTAACGACCAGGAAATGACTTTCAATTCTCGTCACAACCTGCTGCTCCTCAACAGAAGCAACCCAAGATAGCTTCCACCGCATCGAGATATGGCCCAAAGGCCGCTTATGACCCCTTCGCAGCGTCTGAGGACGATTTCTACTCCTCGCGGCCATCGAAGAGTGAGTCAAAGTTCCTGAAACTCACTGACACCTAGAGTCGGCCCAGAAACCGACGAGCAAACCTAAAGCGAATGTCCCACCATCATCAGTTGAAAAGATATGGCAGGCCGGTGCACCTCAGCGACAACCTCAGGGTCCCCCTCCGGGCGCAACCTGGGGTGGAGCAGGAAGTTCAGGCAAGTTAACCCTTCCCACTATCGTCTTTGGCTGACGCAACAGTGACCAAGCCCTTCGCTCCTCCGCCAGGCCGAGCTGCCTCCTCAGTCGCTCCTCCTCCCGGTCAGATCAAGACTCTCGAGGAGATTGAAGCCGAGATGGCAGCGACGACCATCGCCGAACCTCCATCCAGACCTCAAATGATCAGTCTGGAAGAGATTGAGAGGCAGATGATGTCGGGTCCACCAGAACATACTCCTACACCCCCCGCCATTCCCACACCTCAGCCTCAAGAGCCCCGAGAACCAACTCCTGTCCAGTCGGGACTCGCTGGATCGGGGTATGCCTCAGGACAAGCGCTCCTCGATTCAATGTTTCCTGAACTGGGCACTGCTCCGCCATCTCATCCCACGGCTCAGTTGATCGCTCCAGTCGAACCCTCTGCGGAGCACAGGGCTCGAATGCAGCAATTGCACGAGAGGATCAAGGGCAAGATCGAGTCCATGAGTCGATACAATAACCTCATGGGATCGTCAGACAAGGACTTCATCACCCGAATCCAGCTTTCTCAACTTGCCTCTGCCGACCCATACTCGTCCGATTTCTACGCTCAAGTCTTCTCTGCGCTACAACGATCTCGCCAAGCTGAGGAGGGACCGACGGTTGTCAACGTGACCAAAGGATTCGGGTTCGGAGTAGGAGGACCGGCGGGTAATCGATTCGGAAAGATGGGTTCATCGACCATGCAAAAGCTCTCATCACAGGTAAAGAAGCTGGTGGAGAACCGGCAAGCCGCTCAGAAATCGATGGGATCAGCCGCGTTACAAGGAGCCCTAGGCAAAGTCACAAGGGGAAATGCTGCCGCACCTCGACCTGTCTTGTCCGTGCCAACCGGACCAAAGCCAGAGTCACGTCCTGTCGCTGCTCTCAACCAACAGTCGGGTGTCCACCGTAATCCACTGACTAAAAAGCAAGTCATGTACGCCTTGGAAGAGCTCTACGACAGTGTATTGGACCTTGAACAGACTCGTCGAGACATGCCGCCTCCAACTGCAGTCGAAGAGGTGGAGAAGTGGAACGTTATATGCGAGTCCAAGGTTGACATCATTTGGCGACGACTGATGGTCATGGAGCCTCTCGACGTCAGCACTCCTCACCCCTTCATCTCGCTCATCAACCCTATCAAGGGCCAACGGCTATTCCCTCGACTTCTTCGACATCTCCCTCACCAACAAGCTCTCACTCTTCTCACACTTCTTATCGCTACGTATCCTCAGCTCGACGTCGTTGCTCGAGCGCCTCCACCGCCTGTTGCCGATGCTTCGTTGTTGACCAAGGCAGATCGACTCGACCGAGCGAAGAGAGAGGCAGAGACCGACAACTTTCTGCACTGCGTCATTCCAGGAGCCGACATGTTGATCAACCGGTGCAACTTGGGTTTGGTTGCTGGTCTGCTTGGAATCTGCACACAGCGAATGGAGGTCTGGCGTGTTGCATCAACAAGAGTGAGTCAAACAATGTGACCCGGCTGACCTATAGCCTGGTGTTGCTCTCCTCACCGCTTTGCTGTCACGCGCTCAGGGTCTCATTCGGTCGCCTGTACCCGATCCACTCAATCCTCAGCAATCCACCGGTCCCGATCCGGCAGAGTTGGACCAGTGGTAAGTGAAGGTGTTCCAGATAGCAATCATGTGCTTATCTCCGCAGGAACAAGACATTCGCCTATTTCCTCTCTGTCCTCCTCCCTCATCTTCCCGAGCTCTTCCCCTCATCTATTGTCCAGAAAGCTGTCTTTGGTGCCAGCGCTTACCTAGCGAATACCGACGACAAGGAGAAGGAGGGTGTCGAGATGGACAGACGAGAATCCGAAGTATGGGGTCTAGCAGCAGCTTTGGCGGTCAATGCGCCAGAAGACCAGCAGACAAACCTCGTCGCTGCTCTGCGAGAGAAGGTTAGCTACTCCGCGCGCCAAAGAGTCTATAGGCTAACATACAGATTCTCCACACTGTTCAGTCTGCACGAAACTCATCTTTGGCTCCAGGACGAGCGGAAATCAAGCTCCGAAACGTCAACATGTTCCTCAACGGTCTCGGTCTCGACGCTTCTATGATCGAGTGAAGAGAAGGCAGAGCTGGATTGAAACGATAATGACCTTTGAGAAACAAGCGACCCATCTTATAGGCTCGCCTACCGCATCGACAATGTTTTTAGACCGATGCAAGAATGATCGAGTGAGGTTTCAGCTCTTCTACTCGTGTTGCCGCAGAACGGGAAGGAAATGATCATTTGACGCTGTACGCACTGACATATTTGAGTCACGTCCTCACATCATATGCTCAACACCCGCAGGTGTCGCAATGGCAAAAGAGTATCGAAGTGGCATCCGGCGCGCCAGTACATCTTCTTCAAGTAAACATTGGATAAGCTGCTGTGCAAAGGAATGGCTAGCACTGGCGAGACGATAATTTTCCAGCGCGCTCAGTGTAGATTAGCTGCATCTCAGTGTGGAGCATTTTTGACAAGCATCCCTAGTAAGGGGAGGATTACCGCTCAGCTAGAAGAACCGACCTCAACTCACGCAAGCCCAAGCAGAAGGAGGCAACGGGGAAGGTGCCTTATCGCGAGAGATGACTCAAGATATGTCCATGCATTCATACAAGTCGACGACCCCCTTGATCCTCTCATCTCCATCTCGAATCTTGTGATCCCCCATATTCCGGTCGATCTGCAACATCAGTGTCTCGCCCTCGAGGATTACCCAATTGGCACACCATCACTTCGCATCTTCCCCAAGAACCGACGAGGGTTTCTCTCACCCATCGAAGGTAATCTGCTCTCATCCTTCTCCCACTGGGGTTCAAGCCTATCCTGCTCACTCTGCATCACACCTAGTGATCTACCTGATTCCCGATTAAGGTATCCATCAAGTATACCTCCAGGAGTAGGCGGTCGGATATCTTCATCGTCCATTGTCGTTTTGACACTTATCGATCGGTTCGTGCCCCTTTTAGCTAGACGATGAGTGCCTATCTTTGGGAAAAACGAATCTCGTAAAGACGATAGTGGAGAGGTTGCATCGTTCAGAGCCGCATTGAGAGCGTTGGTTTTGATCCTGATAATGTCATTGTTCGGGCGAGGGATGGTGCCGATCGCAACGTCATCTTCTGGTCGAGGAGGTATCGGGGGAAGCACATCGTCCGCCAACATGGATGCCTGAGCTTTCTTGGGTGATCTCGAGAGTTTCAAGAAAGATGTGCCGAGCGCCGTGTGATGTCCCGGCTGAGGCAGGTTGGGCGGAGGTGAGGGAGTGGTGATACGATACATGGCGGTACCAAGATTGGGGATATTCTTCTCTCTCAGCGGAACAAAAGGTCTATCGGGTTCGGGAGGGTTCGAAGGGCGAGACCGAGCAGTATGACCAGTCATGCCTGTCGTACCGGACCATCGCCAAAACTAGGATTAGCCAGCAAGCAGAGCGGTCCGATGTAAGGACTCACCGAGTTATTGGGCTTGACCGGTGATGGTGGTAGGCCATGAGAAGTCTCCTGTTTGCTAGCTTGTTGCATAGTTTTGCGTGCAAACAGAGCCCAAAGCAGGATACCGATTAGGGAAGCGCCCGCAATGGCGGCAATGGCAATGCCTGCGATAGCGCCACTGCTTAGATGTGATTTACTCGACGCGACAGAAGGAGAAGGACTGGCGGATGAGAGGGGATCTGAGCCTGAGGATGGTGCCATCAGACTGGTATCAGCGTCTGCTACCAAGATCCGGTAGGAAGGACTCACAGTCCTGACCTGTATTCCAGCTTGTCAAACCATAATCGTTTACCTTGATCGAGGTTGATCAACGTCAGAGTGTGACCCGTGTCTTCCATTCCAGAAGTCTGATATAGTAACGCTCCATAGGATCGAAGCATCGAAGTCGCGTTGAACGTGCCGAGGGTCGAGTTGTCCAGAATGACTGAGTATTGCCTGAACATCAGTCACCTTGACAAGGCCGCTGCGTGATGGAGCTTACCCAGACTCAGGACCCGTCACACCATACACCCATACCGCTGAACCGTTGAACGAAATTGTCGTGTTCGCCCCCGCTTGCTCAGTCCACGAGACTGACCCGTTATAGTAATCCCCCGCATTCACACTCTCCATCTGCATCTGGGTCTACCAGTCAGCTGGACGATTCGATTGCTTCGGGAAGCGGACCTGATTGATCCAGTTTGATTGTCCTTGTTCCATCATATTCCAACCTGGGCTCAAATCCACTTTCCAGTCTCTCCATGCCGTGTCGTCTATAGTTCCATTGGTCGATCCCGCCCCAACTAGGGCGCCCAAACTTATCGTGAGTCCATCAAAGCGATACCATGAATCTTCGTTCGAGGCAGTCGTATTTGGCGACACGTCAATCTTGACGGTATGCTCCCCCCAAGGCAGGTTTGAAGTCTGATTGCTGTCGTTTTGCACCGTGCCATTGATTCGCAGTGTGGTGGTCGATATGGAGCTAGAGGCCGCGTTGAGTGCAAGGCCTGTTCCAGTGAAGTTGAGCTCCACAGTAGCCGCTTGAGACGTTACCAAACTGTAGTCCGAGATGTTTGTCGAAGTGTTGAAGAAGAGCGGAGAAGGCACCCATCCCGAGGGGCACGATTGACAAGGTGAATAATGGAACAGCGGTGATCTGATCAATCAGCCTATACGTCTTCCAAGACAACTTACGAGGCAGAGATGATTGTCTCCATGATTCTGCTGGTAAAGAGCGTCGTGCCGTCTGATTGAACGGTCCAAGTGAGAGTATTCAAGGGTTAGGCGGTAAGACCAATGTACTGGTAGTCAGAAGAAACGATACATCTTGCATCTTGAGCAGTTGTTTAGCCTTGACGACGGGCGTAGATGGGAAAAGGGGTGATGGTGGTGTCAACATGCGAAGCAACTCGGGCCGCAGGCACCTGTGCCCCTGACGGTTTCATCCCACCTCGGACACACAAAATCGCCCATGTGTGACTGATCGCCATCAGTATGCATCGAACAGCGACAGATCCGAGTGTCTAGTAGCTCTTCAGACATGCATGCCGTGTTATCTGTAGATGTGTAAGAAGGATGCGATGGGTAAAGAGGAAGATCAACGGCAAACATCGCGTCGTGAAGATACTGCTAGCTAAAGGAGGTTTGGGCAAGGTACCGAGCCAAGCGCTGTCCTTGCACCTCGCCTCGCCCGCGGACAGATCAGTCATGGCGTTACTCCTCACGATTGGCTGCATAGTCACCTAACACTGCAGGAACTGCATTGTAGCGGCGAGTCAAATGCGAAGACAGTAGACAACATTGGGATCGACAAATCTCGTCGGCGTTTCATCTGCTCGTTTCAGCATTCATACCATGTACAACACCCATCCTCCCCTCTTTCTCACCCGACATATCCCATCTGATCCACCTCAAAGTCGACCACATATCACACTGACATGGGCTCAATCGCTCGACTCAAAGATTGCAGGGAAGGGAGGCGCAAGGGTCATTCTTAGCGGACCGGAAAGTATGCTCATGACTCAGTGGTGAGCTCTCTCGGTTCAGTCTAACGTAGAAGCTCATGAGCAGGCTTCGGACAATGCATGATGCTATTTTGGTCGGGATCAACACAATCATCATGGACGACCCACGTCTCAAAAGCAAGTAGACTCGAGTGATAGGCGTACAGGATCCGCATCAGCTAATCTTCCCAGTACAGTTAATCACGTCCGAAGCCAAATGCTCCCCTCCTCAACCTATCATCCTTGATCCCAAACTTCGTTTCCCCATCTCTTCACGTATACTTCAAGAATGGAACGATCGAGCTTCAAAGCTCGAGGTAGTCCGACAACCATGGGTTATATGCGGAAAGACTGTCACCCAGGATCGTATCAAGGAGGTAGAGGAAGCTGGAGCGAGAGTTGTACCTGTGGACCTGGATCCCGAAGGTGTGCACTCGCACATTCCACGATATGTGCAGAAAACTCATATGTAGGCCGAATCGCACCGACCGCTTTGCCAGAGATCTTGACAGAACTCGGTTTGCGATCAGTCATGATCGAAGGTGGATCTCACATCTTGTCATCTTTCCTGCATGCCCCAAATCGACCAGACGGATCGGTCTTGGTGGACAGCGTGATAGTCACCGTCGCTCCCATGTTCATTGGTGAAGGTATAGGAGTCGTACCTACCGTAAGTAGCAGCTTTCCCCTCGTTTTTCTCCATTGACGTGTCAGAGCGAAGATGCGGGGCTGCCTGTTCTGGAAACGGTGCATACCGAGACGATGGGCAAGGATTCAGTGATGGTCTGCCGAGTGAAGAGATGAAGCGATTCTATAAGCCCGTAGCGACCGTGTCACGAACGTGACGAGACGCCAGTTGTAGCCAGATACAATCAACACAACCATAATCACCTATCTAGATGCATAAACAAATGGTATTACTCGTTGATCATCACAGGTATCGTCACAGTCGCATCCTTCTCAGCACAAGGTCAAGATCATTCCAAAGTCCGAGATATTCAAGCATCGAATGATAATCATCCAAGTCATCTAGACCGCAGGTAGAGGTCGTGACTGCATATTAGCTTAGTCAAAGCAGTGCCATGTTGAGAGAGCTTACCTGCGGCGGAGGGGGAGGCGGCGGTACCGCCCCTCCAGCGAGGTTGGCCAACGGGAAAGGCATGGCAGCTGGAGCAGCAGGTGCTCCAGGTTGGGGCAAGGGTCTGCTTGGTCCGCCTATAACGGGCGGTCCACCAGGCATGAATGTAGACCAGGCTGGTACTCCTCCTGGATTCTTTTGTCCTCCACCCTTGTTTCCGCCGTCCTGCTTGTCAGTTCAGCGATCCGAGACACCGAGCCTTACCTTCTTTTGCTCTTGAGCTTTTTGTTGAGGGTTCTTGGGCGGAGCCACCGGGTAAGGCAAGATAGCCATGAGGTCTCTGTTTTGAGATATCGCAATCGGCAGAAGGGGAACAAAGGCGCAGTGCAGAGCGAGGGGAGAGTATGAGGGTGATAGGTATATATCGGGATGACAGTGAGGACAAAGTGGACAAGGCATGGTCAGCGATCGTCAGACTGTGAAAGAGAGAAGATATAGACGAACCCGGCAGACTGTCGTCCCTTCATGAGTAACAAATCGGCAATTTCCCTGTCAATCAGCCTCACGTTACACACAGCAGAAAGGGGCGAAAACACACATATACAGTGCCCTCCTCGATTCCCTGAGATCCCCGACTTCCTTCAACAACACTCGCACCTCGCCCTAATGATCAGCTTCTTGCACATTGGGATATGAAATAGCTCACCGAAAGTGCCTTCGAGAAATCATCCAAATATCCAGCCAAGTTGAAGCCGACTTGTTCCCTCGCTGCAGTCTGTGCTGCTTTCTGCGTCAGACCATGTTGATTCGAGTTTTGCTCCATGATCTCCGCCGCGAGTTTGCGCAAGAACTGAGCTTGTCCATCGCCTTGGTTTCTGCTTGTTAGTGCTCATTCACCAAAAGAGCATCCGTCGCTCACTTGAGAGCATCAAGAATAGCTTGAGTACCAGGCTTCTTGTCATCGGCTGCTTTGGCCTTCTTCGTCTCGTCACTGCTGGCCAAGAGCTTGTCAAGCGCTTCCGTGATCTTCTTATCTCGAACAGTCTTCTCCGTTCGTCGCTTGTCAGAAGCCTTTGTCCGCTCGTCATTGACTGTCTTTGACGCTTTGCCCTCGTTGGCCATGGCATCCTACCGGTCAGCATGAACAGCACGTCTTCGAAACCAGACTCACGAGAGCTTTCTGAAGATTGGCAAGGGCATCGACTTGTTGTTGATGCCGATCGGCTTGAAGTTTCGCTTTTTCTTCCTCGGCCTTATGGATCCGCTCCTTCTCGGCAGCCTCGGCAGCTGTCATCAGCGATGATCCATTGAAAAGCACTATCACTCACCGGCGACTTCCGCAGCAGCCTTCTGCTTAGCTGAAACTATCAGTCCTACTTCGTTCCCAATCTGACTACTCACCAGCAAGCTTCCTCGCATCGTCCATTGCCATCTCTTCCGGGGAAACCCCAGATGGACCTGCCTTCCCACCCTTGACCAACTTGTTGGGCGCTGGCTTCTCACTAGCTTCCACCACGACCGTCTCGCCTCCCGGAGGAAGTGGTATGTCTGCTGCCACAACGGGCGGTGGTGATGCAGCCTTCTTCTTCCCCTTGTCATGTCCAGCAGCAGCTTGAGCTCGATCCATCGCGCTTGGGCCTGCCAGACCATCTTGATGTGCGCAAGGATAGATGAGTCGACCAGAAGCATCCCGCGGTGCCGTAGGACAACACATCATACAATGTCCCTTGCCCATCTCCGACTCTGCGGGAATGTGAGTTTGGCTAGATGCGCCAATATCGGCTGAGTTGTCAACCTTCTCCTTTTGCTTGTCCTTCTTGGAGAGAGTAGCTGGAGATGCCGATGGCATCGATACAGCTGCAGGACCCGGCAGAGCAGCTGAGGTGGTCGCAGGCGCGGGACCGCGTCGAATGTAGGCCTTTGTGCCATCTGGCAAGAGGATCTCGTGGAGGATCGGTATCTCTGCCTGTTTTGCGGGAGGTATAGGCACCGCAGCACCCGGCGCAGCAGGAGACGCGCCGAGACCACCAGGAGCGACAGAGCCAGGTCGAGAAGGTGGGACTAACGGCGCAGTCATTCCGTCGCCTAGTACCGTACCTGGTGGAGGCATACCGGGGGTCGTCACCACATCCGGCTTCTTCTTGAGCTTGTTGGAAGACTTCGGATCGCTCGAAGCAGGTGCTGCGGCAACCTCATGTTCTACCAAGTCTTGTTGAGTAATAGTAGGAATGACTTGAGCTGTATCAGAGAATCGAGTGCCCTTGCCAGGAGTTGGCAGCTCGTTGGTGATGGGAGGGCCGGCAGGAATGTTGGCAACTGTAGAACCACCAGGAGGAGGCGAAGTCGCAGTCGTCTTGATCTTTTCCGATCCGCCAGATCCTTTGAGCTTTTCAAGTAGACCAGGTGACTTTCGACCAGATTTATCGTGGTGTGTCTCGACCACCGCGGTGGGTTTAGGCGTCACAGGGGCTCCAGCGGAACCCGAAGCAGGAATGACTCCGCCTCCTCCGGGCACATCTGGCAAATCCTGGTAAACGGGGCCTCCCGGTGGTGCACCTCCATTGCCAGCCGGAATATTCGCAGTGGACGAAGGTGGAGCAGCAGCAGATGGGACGTTTGATACAGTTGTCGCCCTACAAATCAGCCACTTTATGAAACCAAAGGCGGTCGAACTCACTTTGGTGGAGTTTTGCTTGGTGGTCCGACGACATCTTTTCCTGGAATATGAGAATCCCATCTGACTGACTTACGACTGCCCTTACTTGGATCTGCAGTCGGTAGAACGGGGACAACGCCGCCTGAGCCGGCAGGAGCTGACGGAACGACCGTCGCCGGGAGTACATTGGAGGCACCACCCGCTGGCGGCACAGCCAAGGGTGTAGCACCGGCTGCAGGATCGGCAGTAGGAGCAACATTTGGCACGGTCGTAGCAGGGGAAGCTGCAGCTGGAGTAGTAGGAACGTTCGCCATGGTGGTAGCCGGAGCGTGAGGTTTCGGATGATTGGTATCCCATACTTGTTTCGCCGGTTTGCTGTTTCCAGTAGGTATATTTGCCACGGTGCCAGGTGCAGCGGGCGCGTCGCCAACGACAGTACCAGGTGGAGCGGTACCAGCAGCTGTAACAGGCGGGACATTGGCCATGGTAGCTTCACCAGGCGTGATCGGCCTTGTCTCGGACACGGAATGATGAACGACATCGACGGGTGCGCCGGGTTGTCGAATAACATCCTCGTGGACCGAGACTGTATGCGGTACGACAGGCTGATCTCCCATAACCATGGCTGAAGGGGGAATGACAGATTCAGGGGCAGCAGGAGCAGTACCAGCAGGATCGGCCACCGTCATGCGCGTCCCATCGGGAGTGACATAAGTTCGATGAGTGGTATGCGTATGGACAGGTGGTCCGCCGTTGGGTCTCTGTATGATCTGCATCATCAATTGCTTCGCTCGTTGTCAGACAGCGACCCACCTCTTCGTGCTCCTCTCGGATCATCTGAGAGCCAGGAGGAACGTCTGGTACCGGGAAAATCGGCGACATATCGCGCGGCGAGAGGGACAAAGGTTTAGGCATCGACAGAGGTTTACCAGTTCTAGGATTGATTTTGACCCCACCGCCCCCAGACGATGCGACTGAAGGGGGAAGAGCGATGTTGGCAGCATCCGGGGCAGTAACCATATCCCGTTCAATGACGTCTTCCGTTTCTTTCTCCTTGTGGTGACCGTCTGGACCGTCGTGGATGACCTCTCGTTCCTTGATAACCGTCTTTTCCCTCGTGACATCGGTGTTGGGATGTCGAGCGGTTGGCTGGAGGGGAGCCACCGAAAGTACATCCTCTTCATCATGCAGTGTACCATCCGACTTTCGAGGTTTTGTCCGGGCCATGAGTTCCGCCACTATTGTCAGCTTTGACAGCGCAGTTCAGCCTCACCCTTATCAGCCAACGAAGCCAGTTTTCGGTCTTGTTCCATATCCTTCACCTTTTCAGGAGGAACAATCTCCTCGTAACCGGTAGGAACCGTAGGTACACCCCGAATACCATCAACAACCCTGTCTCCGATCATGACCGTTCCATCGGGCATCACCCTTGCCTTGACGTGTTTCTCACTAGGAGGAGCAATGACCGGTTGGACACCTGGAGCAGGAGCACCTCGAATACCATCGACCACATCTCCGTTGCTGAGTACCACCCGACCGTCAGGCAGAACATGCGCAGCGATATGTTTCGGTTTGAGCTCCTCTCGTAGTCGACCAATATCCGCGAGAATACCAGCAAGTTCCGATTGATGTCCTCGTCTAGCATCTTCAATCTGATCCGACATGCCGTGGAGATATCGAGACATTTCATTTTGCTGGTCACCTTGAGCAGCAGCAATAGTCTGGGTGTTCTCGAGGGTACGTCTGAATGAGTCGTCCTGATCATCAGTCTTGTAGGCTTACAGCAACTCACAGATTCTCCAGAAGGAGCCAGAGGCGAAGTGTGAATTTGAGGCGTGGGCGCAGCAGTTGTAGCGGGTGTCAGAATCTGTTCGGTTGTTTCAGGTGTAGGCGTAGTATCAGACGAAGTGGTAGATCCAAGACCATGATCAGGAGCGAGGTGATGTTCAGTACCCAAAGGCGGTCGACCTGTACCCGAGTACACGGGCGCAGATCCACCGGGACCATAGTGTGCACCCGCAGGAAGACCATATCCACCCATTGATGCTGGCACACCCGGAGGAGCGAACCCAGGACGACGAAGAGACGGGTTGACATTCTGACCGTAAGCGAAGCATGCGACATGGCAGGACCACTCACGGGACCAAGAGGACCACCGAAACCATTGAGACCAGGACGAAGACCGGGCATGAATGGGCCCATACCCTGGTATCAGCTGAGACGTCGCCTGTAAAATCGCTACTCACAGGTCCAGGCATACCCATAGGACCAGGGAACATGCCCATAGGCATACCCATCGGACCGGGAGGCGGGAAACCGCGTCGGAAGCTTTGCATCAGCACAGCGTCTCCCATGCTGTAACTCACTAAGTAGTAGAGATAGGATCACGAACACCGGCAATACGAGGCATAGTAGGACGAGGCATTTCACCAGCACCAGGTGGCATCATTGGTGGCATACCCATTCCTGGAACCATACCAGGACCGAATGGAGGACGCATTTGAGGACCAGAAGCAGGGAATTGACCAGGAGACCGAACAGGAGTAGGCAAATCGACAGGTTGAGGAGGAGGTAATCGGCGACTGTCACCATGAGGCACATCGTCCATTGACCATTGGGTCTGCTGATCATCGTCAATAGCTTGATCGTGAGGCATGACATCCGGTCGTTCATCTCGACACTCTTTCATAGGTGATTGACCGTCAATCGCTGAACGGTTCGAGGGTGATTTGGGCAGAGGAGCGGGAGTTTGAGTGGGCGTAGCTTCATATTCCGATTGGTAATCTTCTTCGGACGGGAAAACGGACGATTGACGGGTTTGCGGCGGTGGCGGGTAAGGGAGATCCTCCTCGACTCGAGCTCGGTTTCGGATGAAGTCAGGAACAGCGATTGGCTTGGGATCGTACAGTTCAGGCGGAGTGTTCGGCGGGAGATTGGCCAATTCAAATTCTGGATCAAAGTCGGCTCCAGGTCGGATCGGTTCCAGAAGGGAGTCGGGTATAGGGCTCCAGGTTTGGCTATCTCTACCTGAATGAGCGTCAGAGTTTGGTGGTGCGGGCGCTTTCAGACCAGCTTCGTCATCGTATACTCCTCCAATGTCCTTCGACAAGAATGATCCAGTGACTGTGCTTCCCGAGATCGAAGGCGCTTTCGGATAGACAGGCGGGATGCCTCGGTGGGCGGGGTACCGCGAAGGCTTCTCAAGATCGTCAATCATACTGTCTGACAAGTGAGATAGAGCTCGTTCCAGCATCCTCTCCATTCGACCTATTCGATCCTGTCCGTTCTGAGTCAAGTCGTATTGTCTCGGCTCGGACACGGCTTCAGCGAGATCGTTCGTTCTTCCGATAAGAGTACCGAGCAGATTGCGCATATCATCGAATTGACGTTGAACCGAATCCGCAGACATGTACGGCGGAGGTGTCACCGGTCGAGCTGTTTCAATGGATGACGTTGAGCTTGTAGGAGAAGGAGGAGGACTATCGCCATCCTTGCTCGGCAGCGGAGGCGGCCGGTCTCTGACGCCAGGCATGAGTTCGGTGATGAGCTTGGTGTTGCTTTCAATACGGTCCAGCTGCCCCGAGATTTGCGAGGCTTGACCCGATCGAGCTTGATCTTGACCCATCAGCCAGTTCTGTTATCAGCGCGGGAAATGCAGCTCAACTCACCAGGAGACGCTGCAGATCTGCCGCTCGGACCGGGATGCTTGAGCCGACGCTCGAAGGGAGACTGGTCGAGGCATCCGACGTACCATGCGAAGATGGTAGAGGAGGCGGAGACGCGGAAGGTACGGGGACTCTCTTGATCTTCGAGCTAGGTTTCGACGTATGCGAGCTTGAAGGGTATGATGGAGGCATAGGCGGTTGAGAGGGAGCTGTATCGTACGTTCTTTCATCAGCGCTTACTTCGCACGCAAGTGCTCACTCTTGTGTTCCCCTGGCAGTCGTCATATAGGTGCTCTGGGTCGACCACGATGGAGCTGTAGCATAGTTGGTTTCATGTGCGGTCTGATACACAGTCCCCTCCGTCGCGGTAGCATATGGCTGACCCGACGAGTATGTGCTCCATTCTTGAGCCGTTGCGTAGACGCTCGGCTGGGCGTGAACAATGGTGACCTGTCGATCACGTCCGAACGCCTCACTTCCCGAAGACGACTGCCTCTCCAGATCAGCAATCAAAGCGAGATCGGATTCTTCGGAGACGTGTGTTACAGCATCATCCCTGTCGTATGACCGCCAAGAGAGCATCTCGCTAGGCGTGATAGACCTTGAAATGGGAGGCGGTGGCGCGGTCGAATACTCTGAGATGGATTTTGGCTGAGCAGTCTGGTATACTGAAGTCGACGCCGAATCGTATTGAGTCGTTGGAGCTCGAGCAGTAGCATACGATTTGTTTTGAGACGCAGCTGTCACCCATATAGTCGTTTCACTCGGCTGTGTCGCAGTACTGTAAACGCTTGGAACCGGTGCATCATGCAACTGATATCGAACCTGACTCGAGGCGCGAGAAGAGACTGGACTGGTTGGAGCGAGCGAGGCGGTACCGTACCTCGAATCTCGGGAAGGCACAGGTGGAGGAGCAGTATCATATGTCGACGTTGACATTCTGGAAGCCCGTTCCTCGGCAGTCTCAAAGGGAGACATGAGACCGCCAGACGTAGTGGAGAAGGCAGACTCTCGAGCAGTATAGTACTGGCTCGAAGAGCGAGGGGCATCCCGTTCCCTACCTGGGATGGCAGTGGTAGTCGAGCTGCCTGGCGAAGGACCAGTCACAGAGAAAGTTGGTACGGCCGTACGTTCAGAAGGACTGAACAAAGGCGCGGTGATAACGGCAGTTGAGGCGGGAGGTGTAGACATGTCCGGATCGGTAGACCACTGTCCCGGAGTACCTTGAGCAGTCGTCGTAAGAGCAGTATGCATAGAAGCTGCTGATGAAAGTGGCCGAGCGGTAGTCGCCGGCGTCTCCGCTTGAGCAATCTTCATCGACGGCGAATTGTGACCTTCTCGTGCAGTACCCATAGGAGTCGATTGGAAGGCTGTCCGTATCGACTGGGCAGAGGAGCGAGCTGTACCAGCTGTTGGAGTGGCATACGTTGTGGCCGTGGACACGCCCAAAGCTGTTTCGTAGTTCGAGCCTAGGTTAGACATGGCTGTCCCGAAGCTGCCGCTGATTGGCGAGGTATAACCAGGTGGAGATGCCAGTGGGGGCGGTGAAATACCTCCTGCAAAGGTAAAATCTCTGGACCTTTCCATCGCTCGAGCAGCATCCACAGTGAGTGGCGCAGATTCCAAAGACTGCAAACCTCCACTAGCTTCCGACAAGTCGGCTTCCGAAGCCACTCGTCTCAGAGACCTGGTTCTTCCCAGACCACCGGCAGCGAGTCGTCTCGATCCTCGATTGATGATCGGAGCGGCGAACCCAGCGGAGGTGGTGATGACTTGATCGTCCGAGATGACTCGCGCTGATGAGTTGCCAAGAGACGGGGATTGGAGGTCGAAAAGAGACTGCTGAGGATCATAATGAGTTGATGCAGAACCATTGGTCGCGGACACCAAGGAGGTGGGCCGCGATCGAGCAGTGGATCGGTTGCTGCGGTCTGCCTCTCGTCGAAGAGCTTGGTTCCTCTCGAGTACGCCCCAGATAGCACTGACCCATCGTACTGCACGTCAGTCCGACCACTTTGGGCCACTGACCCCTGTCTCGAGCGCTTTCACATCCCAGTCTTTCTGTACCATCGTCGTAGACCTGCAAGTCAGCTCATGTTGTGGTACTTCACAAACCAGTTTAAACGGATGAAGCATCTCTGCCAATTCAGGGACCCGTCTCGCAGCCACAGCTCCGAGATCATCGTCTGCCATAGGATGAGTGGGACTGTACATGGAAGACACCTCTGCCGGGTCAGCGTCGGGAAAGGAGGGAAACGCACCGTCACATTCAACCAAGTCAAGCACTACCGTGGCCTGTGGACCGGTAGCCGTGCGCCAAATGAGCTGCAGACCTTCATTGAACAGCCTGGCATCGGTTTGCACCCATTCAGGCTGCGTTAGAGTCTCGTCGTGTACATTTAGGTACCAGACTGTTCCGATTCGGATAGGCTGCGGGTCAGTTTTCATATCTTTTGGGCGGCCTAGTGACTCACATCGCCCGTCAAAGTTTTGGCCTCCGATTTGGAGCTCTTGACCGATCTGGACTTGGCAGCTGAGATACTGGTGCCGCCCCAGCTTGTCTCGCTGCCTTGCTCCTCATGAATATTGCTCTCGGTATTACCATCCAACAATGCCTCGGGCTGCTCAGGCTCCTTTGACGTTGGAGACACGTCTGGCTCCTCGCCCGTCTCACCCAGCGTGGCTCCTTCTCCTTCATGTCGCTTTCTTCTTCTGATTGAGACATTCCAACTCCTGTCGCGTCCAAAAAGTCGAGGTGTATCCCCGCCTTTGCCTGCAGAGCCCACTACTCGTTGTGTTGGTGAGCCCGCACGAGCTTTCCAGCTTGCAATCATTGTCCTCACTTGTGAGAGAGGAGAAGGCGATTTGGGAGGGGTAGTCGGACCCGGTAAAGGTATGTCTGCCGCAGGTGGCCGATAAGCAGAAGGCGGAAGGGCTGGTGTCGCCGTTGGCGAACTGATTGGCGCTGGTATCGGATCGAAGAGGCTCTGCAAAGGCCTTTGTATTGCAACGAGAGGAGGCGGTGACGCCGATGGCTCCCGCGAGATAGCTGCGAATGCACTGGTTCGAGATACCGCTGGAGCGAAAGATGGTTGAGGCGGTGGGGCGGACCCTCGCTGCTCAAACATCTTGATCAAATCACTTGCTTTCTTTGGAGATGCTTGAGGCATCGACTGCTTTGTGCTTGGGCCGGAAGTAGGCGAGAGACCTTTGCTTGGACTGCCAGGCAAGGGAAATCGTCGAGCAATTGAGGTGGATGAGAAACCTGATTTAGGACCGATGGTCCCTGTCGAGCTTCGTATACTAGCCGAGGAGGACAAAGGCTCGGTGCGCTCCGATAACGCCTCGAGAGGTGAAAGGTCGGCGGCACCGGTACCGAAAGGTCTGGAGTAGAGGAAGGATGGAGCAGGGATTGGGACAGAAGAGGTAGGAGTCGATGCGGAAGGGCTGTTGAGTGCGAGATTTTGGCTCGCAAGAGCGTCTAGTTGACTGAAGACCCCCTCGTAGGCTGCATCCAGTGTCGTCGTTGATTGTCCGGTGGTTTGCGGTACGATGTTGGATGCTGTGGAAGGATAGCGAGACACTGGTGTATCAGTGAGGTTGTCTTCGGGTAAAATTGTACGCACAAGGTGCATCGCGAGGTCCGCCGACTGGTCTAGATGTGAACATTCTTCCGGCGGTGGAAGACGCGTCGCTGAACATCTGGCCGCGATTGGGTGGGGTAGGAAGAGGACTCAGACTCCTCTCACTAGACAAAGAGGGGCTGGTGGATCTTTTCGGTCGGCTTGGAGAGGGCGAAGTGGTCCTGATCTCTGGGATAGATCCCCCAGAAGCTTTCTCAGGCGACCCGGGCGCAGTCAAAAACTCCACCTCTTTCTCTTCGTCGCTCGAAGCAGACGATAGAGGCCTTGGGTGTCCAGAAGCATCGTGCTTTGCAGAAGTCGATTCACCGGCAGGCGGTTCATCAAAGGTCGAGAGTAGCGCGGCAAAATCGGGATGCGGTTCTTCGCTGGAGGGCGACTGCCATCGACGCGGCGTCGGTGAGAGCGGGGGACTGGGCATGCTTCAAGGTGAGTCAAGGCATGCCCCTTGAGTCTAGGAGCAAGTCAAATAGGGTCCAAGGAGAGCCGCCGGCGATGTCGAGAGGTGTGAGAGAGACTACAGAATCAGCGAGACTGGAGGAAGAGATATCGTTCTCGTCGTCGTTGAGAGAAGAGTTGTTGACACTGTTCTACTTAGGGACACGGGTGATAGTAAGCATTGACCCCTGTGGCCGACGCACACAGGATGTCCTCGACGTCGATTGTTTGTTTCGTGTCGGGGATGAGTGAACCCCGTTTTCGCTCTCATCCCCATCAGTAGATCATCACTCAACCCAGCGCATCAACAGAGAACAACTCCTACCCCACCGGTGAGGAGCAGTGATGAACATGAGAAGTCGCCCCTTGAGAACATTGAGAGCACGTGCAAGACGTCTGAAGAGGGATTCGAGTCGATGTATTGAGCTTGCATTGATTATTGAGCTGAGTTGGGGGAGGAGTGATGCTCCCGGAGATTTCTGATGGATGATCGTTCGTCAGGCACGACCAACTCATCGCGCAAGAGTCGCTCTGAATGACCTTGTATGGGCGCGCAGATTTCAGACGCCTCTGCCGGAACAGAAAGCATGCCAATGGCCGTGAAGGTGCGAGCCGCAGGAGATGGTGGTAAGCTGAATGTCAACTTGAATTATCGAGGTCACTGCGTAAAATGACGCGACTGGCCAAAGATCATCGGGCAGATTTTGACCGGGTGTGTGTCTAGGCATTCTTTACACAATTCTTGCTTCATCATGCTCCGGCTGACGAATGGTTGAGAGGATTGAGAGGCATCATGGGATGGCGTGAAAATGCATACAACAGGGCTATACAGAGGACGGCAACCTCGTTACTCTTCGCCTAATATCAAACCCACCTCGTCCACGCCCGCCTTCTTCCCGTTCGTTGTCGAGCTAGTATCGTTGAATATGTCAATTCCTGATGATCAGCTGCATCTTCACGGGACCTTTGGTCAGGTCAAAAGGGTCGGACTTGCCTGATGCGAGGGAGTCAATGAGCAGTTGAAGCCGATTGGGCCCGAGAGTGGGGTCCGCCTAGATTGTCAGCCATTACTCAAATAATGCCTACAATCCAGCTTACCGCACGTAGCTTTTCCAGATCATCTCCAAAGCCCTCTACCAATCTCTCCATGTACACTCGTCGAAACCTCGACCGCCTGTCGTTGTCCTTCTCCTCAGTGGTTGTGTGCAGAAAGGATGGAATCGTTCGAGGTGGCGGAGACGGTGATAGCGTCGGTGCCCTGACCCGAGGAGGTTTAGCTCCACCATTGACGAGTTGGGATTTTGATGACCGCTTGACTCCGGTGGGTGTACCGCTCGTCGAGGCTTCCGAATCACTGTCAGAGTTCGAGTCTTCTGAGTCGCTGGACGAGGAGGCTGACGAAGACGAGGACGAGGATGAAGAAGAAGAGGACGAAGACGAAGCGCTCGAAGATCCTGATGACGACGAAGAGGATGCAGTTTCGTTGTCAAAGTCTATCCCGGTCGGGTTAGGCGCTTCGTCTTCCGAGCTAGAATCACTGTCCGAAGAAGCACCTGGGGAGTATGAGATTTGTCTCCTTCTCCTCTTCCTTGCTGGCCTGCTTGCCTTTGCCGCTGATGCTGCTGCCATGGTGTTGATGGGTCTTTCTACCCGAATGTATAGGTTGAGGGATGATATGGATCAGAAATCTTGACCATGTAGCGGTGATCGCCGACTCCTCCGGTCAACTCTCATTATGAACGGAATCAAAATTTCCAGCGATCTTTCAGCGGCAACAGGTCCACCTTCATCCTATACAAGTCTACCCAGCAATATCAAATCACCTATACATCGTCGTACGAGGCGTTGTGGAGGTATCTCGAGGTAGTGTCCGCTCGAGATGATCAGGCCTTCTTTCGCAAGGAAGATCGTCAGGCTTAGGACATCTCGTGTCGTCCCCGTGCGAACCTATTATCACCCAATGTAGGTCATGCTCTTGGTGTGTATGTGGGCCGCTGACGGTTTCAGCGCGCAATACTCGCCTTTGGTGGCCCCGTATCGTCGAGATGCTTATCCAGATCAGCCGAAGGCACGCTTATATGTTCCGGAGCCCGAGGTCACCCATGGTGTGGACGAAGCTATGGAGGATCAGGATGCCGTCAAGCACCGCTTGACTGAAGCTGTTTATGACAATTCATATGAAATGGACGAACGGGCCCTGCGGGACTTCTACACTAGACTCATGGAGATTGCCCCCGAAGATGCCGCCTCGTTGAGCTCGGTTCCGCTTCTTGAAGCGCCCGGCAAACCCTCTCTCAGTCAGGATCAGCGAGCCCAGGTTTTGGAGCGTCTAGCAACGCGACTGGAGTCTGCTCAGATCATGGCGCCGTCGGAAAGTGTCGATACAGGGATTGTTCCGAGAAACGCGGACGGAGAATGCCTGGAAGAGCGAATTATCGTTAATTTGGCTAAACTTAACGTTCCTTCGAGTTCGAAAGTCACCCTACCGGTCAAAGGAAAGGGCAAGGCAGCAGTTCGGGAGCCCAGCATCCCAATGGGTCTGCTGAGCAAAGTCGAATGGGATGCTCTATTCGAGACTTTTGTACGTCCTGCCCTGCTTTGCTTATAATACTGACAGATAGATGTACAAGCAAGACGCCCGTTCCGCTGAAGGAGTCATCAGTGTCATGATGGTAGGCTTGCATCGAGGACGGTGGCTGACTCCTAGCATCATGGAGTTCAGCCTGATGAAACATACATCGGTCGTGTCATGCATCTCGATGCGTATGCTGGGAGGGTCGACGATGTTTCTAGGCTGACCACGGGCATCCTTTCAGGTGAGCTGGCTTCAAAGAGCTCTCGCTGATATCCAGCCGGTGGAGAGATACCGATCTCGGCGCACAATGCGTTCATCGCTTCTCTCCTCATTGCCTCTCCGGATAGCGCTCGCTCCGCGATACAATATCTTAGGCAGAATGAGCTACGCGGCGATCCGCTACCTCAAGCTTGTTACCAAAAAGTCATCCACCACCTTGTCAGTCCCAGCGCCACCTCGCACGCATCCTCCCATACCAAGGCGATGGCTTGGGAGCTGTTCACACATATGCGTCTGAACGCCCATCCGATACCCGATAAATCGATCTACTCTCAGATGATCCGACTATGTGCCGACCCGCGTCTACCCGAACCGGAACGAGCGAGGGACCTCTGGATCGAGATGACTCAAGAGGGAAACAAGGTCCAACCAACGAGGGCGGAATACGATGCAATCATCAGAGCCCTCTGTAGCACCAAACACAACTATCTCGAGGGTTTTGAGCTGCTGCGTCAGATGCTGAGTAAGCATCACGACGTTGTGCTTGTCCCGTTCGAAGACCGTCCAAAGGCTTTGTGGTCCGCCTATGTCCCGACTCGGGAGACTTTCGCAGCGCTATTAGAGGGGACGAAACGGGCTGGAGATCTAGAAAGAGCCCGCTGGATCTTATCCGAATCGATCGGTCTGACTGGATCGTCCATCGAGGTCGGTCAGCCGATGGAGGGACCGGATGAAGAGTTGTTGGCGGGACTGTTCATGACCTATGCGGCATGGAAGCCAACCATATCTCGGCGCGGTCTCAAGACCAAGAAGGGTTTGGAAGCCGAATCTGCCGAAGATTCTGAGGGAGAGTTGCAGCTGCACGCTGAAAACCTGGACAAGCTCACTGGCGAGATTGCTGTCGACAATGATCACACGGTAGCGGAACCGTCAATCTACAAAGGACCTCGGAGTGCTGCAGATGCTATACGAGAAGCCACGGCCATATTCGACCGCATACTCAGTGATGTGCGCGCGACAGCAGATGGCAAGCGAAACTTCTTTGAGCACCCTTTCAATGGCGTCACTCTGCGCACACGATTGGTAAACTCGTATCTATCGATACACCTCGAACACGCCGCCAGTACGGCTGCGGCGTATAAAGCATGGAACGAGACCTGGGATCAAGTCGCTCAGGTCGACCCGACTGTGAAACCGAACGGTTGGAGCTATACGATGCTGCTTGAAAGATGTGCAGCTGGACGGCGCAAAGACGAGACTTCGGAAGACAAGTCGATCGCATTGGCATGGGGTAAACGGGTCTGGCAGGAATACACGGAATGGTCGCCGCCAATAGCTTTACCGCAAGCTCATCCTGAAATCACCTCGATTGTCGACAATTCGACTGCCTCACCGTCTTTGACACCACGGCAGACATGGCTGGCAGGGCTTGGGCCACGACAAGTGGAAAAGTGCTGGAAGTTTGCCATCAAGATTTACGCATCGACAGGTCATGCCGACACCGCCCTTGCGCTGTTGAGGGAGTTTCGTCGCCGATATCCTCCCCAAGATATTGTCGACAGATACCAGCCGTTTGAGCTATTTACCCTTGAGTCTCGGGTCACCGATGTGACGAAATTGGCGGAACCGGAAGTACCTCCTCATATGCTCTTCAATGATCTTGATGTTCTACATCAACATCTGGTGCGAAAGGAAGATTGGGACGGTACAGCCAAGGTCAAGTTCATCGCCAAGGAATACGAACACGCCTTGGTCCGTCGACGGGCCGACCGAGTCAAGAATCGCGGAGTGGCAAAGGAGTTGAGCGGGTACAGGCGGGAGCAGAAACTGTTCGACAGGGCGCAGGAGGGTATGAAGAGTCTACCGGCGCCAGCGGAGGATCACGAGATGGACGACCAGTGGGATGATTTCGTCTCGGAGAGACGACAAGCTTGGAGCAAGCGAGTCTGATTTGCGGATGGTTGTGATTTGTCGTGTAACCCAATTGTAGTCCTAGACAACACATGTACGTCAGTTCGCGCAGCTCGCCTCCATGCAAACCTCTCAACTATCCTGTCCAAACCGAAACACGCCTCCTGACGCATCTCGGTAGGTCTTCGACACGGCAAGGACCGTGTCAAAGGACAGTAACGGGAGCGGAATTTGAGATTCACGGGGGGAGGGAGCGTCGCTGCATATAAAATCCCTGCCGGCCTGATTTCACATCATAGAACTTCTTTCTTTATCACATTAATAATGTCCCAGCCCAATGACCGTCAAAGCGAGCAAGGGAGAGGCGTCCACGGAGGGTCTTGGGAGATATATCAGCCAAGTGATGTCCAGGAGGGATCTGATCAGCAGCGAGGGGCTGAGACACATCCCGTTTGGCCTTACTGTGCTATGGATCAGCCCGTCCCACTCGAACGACCATTCTTCTCCCGACCAGAGACAACAGCGACTTTCAATCGATCCACTACCGCTTCCAGTCCAGCGGCACAGAGCCGCGTGCCGTTCATGGGTGCCGAAGCCGAGTTCCAAGAGGTCTCCGAGTTGAAGACGGCACTGTGGCACGTCGAATATTTGGTGAACAAAGCGTATTATTCCTTGTCTGAAATCGACGTCTCCAAGAAAGCCATGCAGGCAGCTATCTCGATCTTTGCATCAGCAATCTCAGAGACGTCAAAACTCAGCACACAGTGGCAAGCCCAATTTGGGCCGCACAGCTACCCCGGATCCTTCTTCGGGCATGAGGTGCGCCGAGAGCTGGCTCAGCTGGAGAATGCTGCAGCGTCCGAGAGGAACTACCCTTCCGTTGTTTTAGGGGGGAACCTTGAGTAGATTGATGAGTGAGCGAGCAATTTCGTCAGGATGGTCAGTGGCTCAATTAGCAGCGACGTGTTTAGGGCGGGACTGAAGGTGAAAGTGTTTACAGTACGAGTATGAGTCTTTCGATTCGACATGTCTAGATTGACTCAACCCGACCGAGTTTTGCTGGAGGCTGAATGCATAGCGATTTGTTGAGGCATGAATTATGCGAGTATCACGTGTGAAGTCGACGGATTGGCGGTAGGTGTCAGAAAACGTCTGATGATGTTGCATCTCAATGCATGGCCACCGTACACAACAAGCCCGCTTCGCTTCCTACTTGATCGGATATGTGCAGTACATCCGCGTTGCCCTCAGAATACAAACTTGCTACTCCCTGGGATTGTAGACATCTTTGATCGCAATGACCCAAACGCCTTGACATGATTTGAACCCGCATCGACCGTCGGCCAGTCGAAAAAGTGCTTCTCGGCACCGTCAGGAGTAGACGGTACAGATCGACTAGGCTCCATCATCAAGCTCAACTGGGAAAAGCTCAACGAAGGAAGTGTAGCCTCGTCGCTCGATGAACAATCTGAAGCTGAGATTGAACCCCGTGGTATGGTGTTTGACCGAGTTATAGTTGTCGGAGAAGAGGTGAGAGGTGTCGAGGATGCCTGCAGGCTGTCTTCGGGTACATTGATACCCAATCCACGCTGGACCGTGGACGGCATGGAAATGGTCGACAGGGGAGAAGCGACTCGAGGTCTACTAGGCATACCACTAGGCGAAGGTGTTCGTGCGGCCCTGATTGAAGAGTGCGACTTGAAGCCAAAGGCCGGAGGAGCCGGCGTCGAGTCATCAGAGGCGGAAACGACGACAGCTGGAGCGGTGGACGGTCTTTGTCGGGAACGTCGTGGTGTGGAAGATTTCTCCACCTGAGGTTCGTCAAATGTCATGGGGTATTTGAAGGCTGGGACGGGACCCGCAGAAATGCTCGGACGAGGCATCTCGAGGCATGCGCGACTGTCTAGCCAGACAGAAATGGTGACCATTCGAGGAGTAGAAGTGGCTGTGGGGAAGTAATGCTCTACCGAGTTGTCATCCTCCGATAGTGCTACAGGGACCAGTGCACCAGGCGGATATCTAATTGATGAGCCCAGCGTTTCTTTCAGAGCTGGAGTCGACTCACGGCCATGGCATACGACCATTCTTCAGTCCACCTCGTTCTCCAATCACAATCATCTCTTCCTCGCTCATTTCCACTCTCCACAGCACGACTCGCTCGAGAAGTTCCGTCTTGACCTCTCTCCTATCTGCCCGTAGGATAGCCGTCTTCAGCTCCCGTATGCTTTGCTGGGGATCTACAGTCACTACGGTGGGCGCAGCTGGTGTTTGACGCGCGAGGTTGAAGCGAGAAGAGGAAGAGAAAGGCTCGAGAGGTGCAAAGTGAGTGACAAAGGTTGTGGGCATGAGACCTATAGCGTCAGTTAACTGAATGCTAACGTGTATGAGGTTGACTCACAGCTCGAGCTCTCGCTGGTTCGGACTAGAATGGAGATGATGTCCGTCTGAGCACCCTCTGGGAACCAGTCTATAACCCTGAGGTTTGATTGACTATCGGAAGGCGTTCCCGGTCTCCATGCCAAGCCCAAGCTGGACTGCAATTGTCGTGGGTCATCGAGGTCGAAAGAAGGGAAAGAGGTGAGGAGGTTGACCGGCACCGAATACCTTGTCTGGTATTCTACTGCTTGAGAATGGGCTAGTGTGGGAATGATGACCTGCGGCATGAGATTAGAGCATCTGACCGGATCAAGAGCCGCCACATACCTTGAACAAGCTGAAAGATGCCAGACCAATCTGAGCGGCTATAGCGGTTCGAACAGCTTGAATGTCGCTATCTTGGTCCAAAGTGATCGTAAACAGAGCATTCGCATGGTCGACAGGGGCAGGGTCAAGGGCGACGCGAAGTGTCGACTGAGGTTTTGCGTGAACCACCGGGGAAGGAGGGACGGGCGAAGAGGGTGTCGAGGGGATGATGGGGGAAAATGATGGCAAGCTTGGCGTCCTAGGGGAAGGAGTACCCTTCTTCTTTCTACTGAAGAGGCCCATTATTGAAGGAGAGACTCAGTGAGAAGCGAATGCCTTCTGTCGAGCCTGTTGGCCGATGCGAAGCCCTAATGGCAGATCAATTCCTGGTATGACTGAGAGAAGGGCAAGTGGAATGTGAGTTGGAAAGAGACCTCCGAGTATTGTAGAGCGCCGTGAGCGATCCCGATATCGTCAAGAGTATGAGTCAGAAACTAGGACGCATCATGGACGACGAGCTGTCTCGCCCTTAATACAAATCCTGTTCGTCCATTCCCGACTGCGTTCAAAACTCAAACGCCAACGTAGATCAATATGACCCCCTTTGTCTCAGCCTCGGACCGGTAACGAAGCATATTCCTCGTCCCCCGCATGGGCCCTTAGCCGGTACGTTCAAACCGATAGGTGCGCGCACCTCAGGGGAAGCGTCATCCCTGTATGAGAGTACCGGCCGTCAGATGGATACAGTCGAAATGAGTATCAGAGTCTCTTCCCTGCCGCGAACACCGAGTCGTACCTCAATGAGGCGTGAGGAACCCGGCCTAGCTCGACCGCATGTTCGTGTACCCTCATATCGCCCGAGATCTCGATACAGTAGTGTAATCGAGTCTAACGGATATCGGAAAGGTTGAGAGGGAACGCGCGCTTGCGCACTTCTGTCTTGAAAAGGGCTTGTTCCGATTTCGTGAACGCAGGACCGGATAGACGTAGATTTCTAGACCCGCGGTCGAGACCGTCGAGGATTCAACGCGTAGCAGCAGGGTAGGAGCCGCTGTGTCCAGGACCGAGGTGAGACATGGCGGATGATTGACATGAAGAGCGAGGGTTAGAAGAGAAGCAGGCGATTAGGGTTGTGAGAAGGGAGAGTGGCGGTCGCCGGAAAAGGAAAGCTTTCAGCAGTCTTCTTGCAACGTCTGTAAGATCTGAATTCAGCTGAACTGCTGAACTGTGTAGATAGTCATGGGCGATCTGGTGTGTCTGGTGACGATCAGAGCATGTCTGGAACAGAGGTCTCCTCGGAACAGAAACCAGCAGTGCGCTACCATGGCAAGATCTACAAGCGGCGACGAGATTTTGACCCTTCCGTCAAGCTTTCAACCCCGCGGTCGCACTAACCCATCTCAGAAACAAAAGAACAGGACATGTATGTGGCTTGAGGTGACACAAGTGATCGTCGTCCCATGTACCTGCACGGGGATTGACTCGCTCGAGCGACCTCACTCGGCCGAGTCACAGGCTTAGTCATCGAACGTGCACCTTGTACAACTTCCAGATCCTCCTATTCATCTCTTTCCTCGACCACATCATGTCAATCGAATCTGATCAGCCACCAGATTCCACAACCACATGTCTTCCTCCCGAGCTGGCCGATAGACAATCTGCCGAATCACCCGCGGCCACCGGGGCCGCTGACAAACCGACGTCTTCGGTATTCTCTCGTTCTGACTCGGCACCGATTCACAATGTACCCATGCGCGTCATCCATCGTCCGCTTCCGTCAGAACTAGATGAAGAAAAAGTCAAGACATTCATGGAAGAAATGAAGGTACGCTAAATGTTGCAATCAACGGGAGGGATCATTGACGGAAAAGGCTGGTGATTCATTTACACCGATTGAAGTTGTTAAAGTCCGCGCACCGCTCAAGAATGATCCGACCCAAACACCGCAGAACTTTTACTTTGCAATGGGTGGATGTCATCGATACGAGGCGACGAAACGGCTGGGTTGGGAGACTATTCGAGCGAGAATCATTGATGTTCCGGCTGCTCAGATGAGAATATACCTCGGTGCTGGCAGTCCCTTTTAGGTGGTGCAGCTGGACCGGAAACCACGGCGGTCACGACGAGTCTGCCTCGAAAAAGACGAGGTTTGGGATCGAGGCAGACCCATAGATCATCAGGGAACGGTCGGAATGGGTGTAGACAAAACTCGACCACGCGCGGTCATCTTCACGGACAATCGCCACGAGGTGCATGCCACCTCAGCTGAGCCACCATGTGTAGGACGACTCAGTACTGTGTGAAGGACTCGTCTCACCCGATGACCCTTCATGGGCAGCTCCTGTGATGTTGGCAATAGACGATCAAGTCCCACCGCTGTGCAGCGGTACGACAAGATATGTATATGCCATACTGGCCATGGGCCATGGCCATGCACATAGGAGGAATAATTGCATGATCAGAGGCATGATGTGGACTTCCATGGGCGCTGTCACCTCAGGATCTTGAACTTTGATGCCTGAATGACAGACGCTAGTCAATTTCAGAAGGCCAGTCAACATTCAGTGCTTGGCAGACGAAAACAATGGTTCGGTATTACACGGTCTGCGTAAGTGTACTCGCACAACGCAGACAAGCGGACAAGCCTTTTCGAGCCAAGAAGTGAAGATCACCACGTCATGCATCTTTTTGTACATGCTAGACGAGCAACCAGGGTAGAGAGTTGGCACGAAATCCTCGAAGAAATCCCAACGATATGTTTAGTCGAAAAGACCGAAACCCTTGAACATCAGCACAAATCGAAAATATTCAGCAGATGATGCGACTCACCATGTCGTCGTCGGACTCCTCCTTGGCCTCCTCCTTCTTCTCCTCCTTGGGGGCCTCCTCGGCGGCACCACCAGCGGCGGCACCTGGGGCAGCGACACCAGCAGCGGCTGGGGCACCTCCACCTCCGACGTTGGTCAAGAGCTCCTTGACGTCCTTTCCGTCGAGAGCCTTAGCGAGGAGAGAAGCCCAGATAGGCTCAACCTCGACCTTGGCGGCAGTAGTGAGGGTGGTGATCTTCTCGCCCTGAAAGTTAGTGGATGATCGAGACGACGGCGAGAATGAGGAGCACGACGATAGAGGAGGACGTCGCCGAGCTGTACAGCCCGCACACTCCAAGCGCCTTCATTGCTTTACGCCGGCTCATGTCGAACCAAGTTTGACCAGAGGAAGACGACTTACGGTGATCTCAATACCCTCGTCAGCGAGGATAAGAGCGGCGTAGGTAGCAGCGAGTTCAGCGGACTACATCCATCAGCGCCATTCGCATGGATACCTTGAGACTCAACCCACCATCTTATACGTAAACCAAAGTTTAAGCCGGTGAGTAGGGCAGGAATACGTTTATAGATGCGAAAGCAAAGGTTGAAGGAAACCTCGAAATCCTACCTGGTCACGAAACGGGAGGGTGTGAGCAGAAGTGCCACATGGAGAGTCAGTTTCGGAGGTAATTCGGTGACGTGTCAGGGGTATCCCCCGGGTGGCGAAGAGTGATAATCGGAGTTTCCGGCGTTATAGAGAAAAACGAAACTTGGCCAATATTTTCAGTGGCCCGCCTAGGTGGGTGGACCAAATTTGATTCCGCTCTCTCTTGTGATCGCCTGGCTGGGGTGGGGGGTGCTCGCTGCCTGGCTCTCCGCTGCATTTGCTTCAATTTCCTCTGACAGATTCTCCTTCATCCTTCAACCCCTTTACATCGACAAAAATGGCGCCTTCCACATCGTGAGTTGACTGTGCGATACTAAGCAAGGATGTGTGCTGATGGATCAGGGTTCCTACCGCCGAGGTGAGCTTTTGATTTTGGCGCACGAGAGGGTTGTTGGAGCTGGATTGAACAATGTCGACGACGATGCGGGGCTAGGGGTTAGCGTGTAGCATGAGATGAGGATGGACCACGTAGCGTGGAGCAGGATATACTGGAAGAGGACCGCATCGTGTCGTCGTCGCAATGTTCGATTTGGCACCAACAACCCGGAATCCTCGTCGACAAATTTGCTGGGACATCTAGCTGATCACTTTTAGCAAATCGCCGTCCCGGAGACCCTCCTCAAGAAGAGGCGAACCAACGAGGCTACCCGAGAGGCCAAGCTCGCTGCTGCCACTGAGGCCCGAAAGGTGAGCCTTTGTCCTTGTTTCTACAATCATCTCGCTCCCTCCCCGGACACTATCGACAATCGAGACAATGATGCAAAACATCCGATCAACCAGGTCGGGAACAGCTAGCTTTGGCGATGCTGCTTTCAATTAACCATCTTTCGGGGCTGAACATTTTCCACCATCTCGACCTTTTCCTTTCATCCACTTTAGTTTTGACAAATCGGAGGATCAGGGCTGATGTGTAGAACGCCAAGGCTGCCCGAAAGGTCATCTTCAAGCGAGCCGACCAATACGTCAAAGAGTACGCTCAGGCCGAGAAGGAGCAGATCCGACTCCAACGAGAGGCTCGAAAGACTGGTGACTTCTACGTCGAGGCCCAACCAAAGGTCTACTTTGTTGTCCGACTGAAGGGGTGAGCAGAGGAGCTTGTTAGATGGGAAATGTGCTGACTATTTTAGTATCTCCAAGATTGCCCCCAAGCCAAAGAAGATCTTGCAGCTCCTCCGACTCCTCCAAATCAACAACGGTGTCTTCATCCGAGTCACCAAGGCCACCTCTGAGATGCTCCGACTCGTCGGCCCATACATCACCTACGGAGAGGTCAACCTCAAGGCTATCCGAGAGCTCATCTACAAGCGAGGATACGCCAAGGTCGACGGTCAACGAATTCCCATCACCGACAACGCCATCATCGAGAAGCAACTCGGCAAGTACGGTATTGTCTGTGAGTATCAAATTCAACGAAGGTTACTCTTAGCTGATGTCTAGGTACCGAGGACCTCGTTCACGAGATTGCCACTTGCGGACCCAACTTCAAGCAAGTTACCTCCAACCTCTGGCCCTTCAAGCTCTCCAACCCTACCGGCGGATGGAGACCCAGAAAATTCATCGGTTACGTTGAGGGTGGTGATGCCGGAAACCGAGAGAAGCACATGTCCAAGCTCGTCCACCAGATGGTTTAAATGGTGTACCGGGTTCTCTGTGATGTGGGGTGTTCTTCGGGAGTAGACGACGGGACTGCGGGGAAATTGTCTGGCAGCAGGGGGCTGTCTGGGCTCTCTTCTTTCGCTTTTCCAAACCATTGTTGAGACCGTTTTAGGCTTACGAGTTTCTACGGAATCTATGCACACGCTATTGAAAATGTTGTTCTCGTCTAGTGTCATTGAACAGTCAGTTTGTTCTCAGCCTGTGTGCGTGGCATTTGACTCGACTCACATGGCGTGATCTGCATGGATCTTAGACGTTGATCCTCAATATCGTCGAGAATCTGAAAGTCGATCGGATGGCTATTATTGACATAGGTGCATCGCTTCTCTCATGAGATATGAGGACACCACTGAGACTATTGACATTGTTGACACTATTGGATATAAATACATATGCACATGACGGAAAGTCTGCACGATCCTGCATATACGGCCTACGCGCCGGAGCCCCCTCCGTATTGTGACTGATGCTGGTATGATTGATATTGCTGGTATTGTTGGTATTGCTGTTGAGATTGGGTCGGATGCGGTGGTTGCTGCTGATGTTGCTGGGGCTGCTGTTGAGGCTGCTGTCGAAGTTGCAAGTCGTATTGCTGCTGATGCGGAAGATGCGAATTCAATTGTGGCTGATCGTCCTGAAACCCTTGAAATGTTCCGAACGATAGACTGGTGAACGACTGTGAGGGAGATGGACCAAGATCG
The DNA here is from genome assembly GCA_032158125.1 of Papiliotrema nemorosa. Lineage (NCBI taxonomy): Eukaryota > Fungi > Basidiomycota > Tremellomycetes > Tremellales > Rhynchogastremaceae > Papiliotrema > Papiliotrema nemorosa. Next base: position 179,770 of record JASKOT010000024.1, read on the forward strand.
GTCGATGGACGAGACTGGCTCGGCACATAAGCCCTTATATCCTCCAGAGGTGTGTGGGCTTCTCTCGGTTGGTAATCGCCCATTGTGATGTCACTTGGGTTCAAGGTTGAATCTTCGTATTGTCCAAACTCGAACGCTCCGGGCGAAGGAGCAAGAGGTGGATCGTTGAATCGAGCTGAAGTTCCCGGTGGTGATATCCTCTGTTGTTCCCATGGTTTGGGTCGCGGTGCCAATTGAGGGAGTGAAGCGGGTTGGGACTAAGATATCAGCTTCTGTTCCCAGCATGATTTTGCGCGCTCACATTCAGCTGGTCAGGTATATCTCGGATACCGGGGACCTCTGACGCTCTCCCATCCGAGATGAGTCGACATAACATGGCAAAGCTCATTCCGCCTTCCCCTTCTCGTCCTGAAGGGGTAGGTATATTGTCGGACAACATCATCTTCCTCGCTTCGGCCAGGTTGTTCATGGCGACCAGAGGGTCTTTGGGTCGTAGCGGCGTAGCTGAGCGAGATCCAGTAGATGAAGGTCCGCCTGAAGGGGAGTTGGAAGCTGGTGTAGAGGTATCTCGAGAGGAAGTCCTCGTAGAGTATTGCGCATAGACTTCCCATGGAATGTCATGACCTCTCAATCTGCCCATTTCAGCCGTTGCACTTTGCTGTAATCATATGAGGACTCACCGAGTAAAGTAGAACCACTGTGCACGACCAATCATCTCGTCGATCTGGGCCGCAGAGCGCTTTGTACCACGTATGGCATTGATCACTGTGGGTAAACCGGCCTATACTAAGTCAGCATTGCGACCACTCGGAGTCGAGCTTCTCGACGCAGATACATGGTTACGAAGGTCAGTCGGAACGTACCTTGAATTGCTGATCATCTGAGAATGGGTATGCCTCGAAATCATCAAAGATCGGTTGATGGTTGACGGTCGTGGATGAACTTCTCGAAGGCCCCGCGATAGGAGCTTCAGAATTCGAGTCGAAGGGGTAGCAATTCTGGTTGAACATGCTGGGCTGCATAGTGTGTCGAGTCTCTTTTTGACCTCGATCAGACGGTACATATAAATTCAACGAGTCGAGAGGTCAGGTTGACGGTGAAGTGGAGGTGGGCCGAGGTGGAGGATGGGATGATCAACAATATGTGATAATTTCAATGCCAAGCGACGAAGGAAACGAGGTGCGCAAGGTGACGCGTCGATCTACGTCGGCGGAAATTTCAGAAAAGAAGGAGGTCGAGGGGCGACGAGTCGAGAGGGTTCCTGGATGAGCTTCTACTCCGTGATGGACGGCGAAACGGGACAGAGTCGAGTGTGTGCTTCTTGCACGAAGAAGAGTAACGACGACGACGACGACGACGACGACGACGACGACGTTTTCAAAACGGCGCCTTTGGTTTATGTACTCTTTGCCAGGCGCAACCTCCTACATGACGACTCGGAAAATTGATTTGACACCGAAAGTGGTCCACATGCTACCACTCCCTTGCTATACGTTTACAGTCACAGAAGCTGTCACCTCGCCGGCGGTCGAGTCAGATGGAATCTGCTCGAGACCATTCACCCCCCTCGTGTTAGCTTCAGGTGCTCCGCCGAATGTATCGTCATGCCCTTGCAAGCAATCGATACCCCATGTGCTGTGACGCTGATCTCGGTGGCAGTGGACACTGATCCCAGTGTAATGGACGCAGTGCCCCGTTGATCGATTGATTCCAGTGCTAATGCACCGGTGAAGATGGGCGCTACTGCATTTACATCGCTTCTGGGCGTAGGCACCCATGTAGATCAACACACACCATACACAGCTGAAACGCATCACCTTTGGCGGGAAGCATGTTTTGCTTGTACGATTACAGATCAGGTACCATGGAAGATGATACAAAGGCACCATGCAGTGTATCCTTCCACTGGATTTGCCCGAATCCATTGCATGTCCGTCGGAAAGCGAGAAACCACCAGTAGCTGGGCCATGGTTGAATCGGATTGAAGGACGAGTACAACGCTGAGAGACCGAATCATCCCGACAAGAGCTCCTCAATCGTCCATGTCTTCAACCTACTCCTCGTCATAGACTAGTCGACCGTGGCTGTGCGCCTCGGGCGTTCAAAGGAACGTAGAGGTCGGTGGTTCGGACTTGAAGGTCAAGTGCATCGCTGCATTTGCACCCCCCGGCCGAATCCACAAACAGCCACACTCAACGCCTGCAGACTGTGTCCGTCCAAGGCGCACGAGGTGGTGGTAAAAGCTTGCTGCAAGAGTCTTCCGGATCAGCCGATCGGAGGAGCGAGGGGAGTGGGAATTTAAGCTTCGAAACCGGAAGTGATCGAGTAATTACCTCATCCGGTCACTCACCCCTCCTGAAGAAAAAAACCCCTGAACAAGATCCGAAACGCTTTACCTGCCAGCTTCTCCCTCTGACCTTCCTATGCTCGACGCCTTCGATGGCACATGTGGCTGTCGTGGTGAACATCTCCACAGGGACAAAAAAGTCTATGGCGGATGCTGATCTATGAGGCGTCATGAACATGAACTTCTGTTGGATTAAATCGACCGAATCGCACTCGACCACCCTCTTTCATTTTCCAGTCCCGTTTTCCCGTAAATATGTCGAGAGAATCGCCGTGACGACGAGTCATACCTTTTGATAGCTTGCGTGCTAGCGATCTTCGTTTTTCCTTTGGGGGTCCGTGACACTCGACTGCGACATACTTTGGGACGTTTGGTCCAAAAAGTCGAGGCTGAGCTGGACTCGAGATCATCTAGACATCAGTTGTGGTACCTTTATATCCGTTTCAAAGGTGAGCTAGGTCCCATCTCCTGTCCCCATTCTTCTTTGACTGGCTCGAAGACCTTGAGCTGCTTGGCTTGTCACCAGAAGAGCTCTCTTCAACCTCGCCCAACTGACCTATATTTCGACCTGAGATCTAACGCACAGTCTCGATCACTGCTCGGTCGACTTCTATCCCTCGCCCATTCCATCAGACACCTATAAATCTGGTGAGAGCACGTTATCCAAAGGTCGTCCTCGCGACCATTCCGGCACGTCTACCCACCCGGTCAAAATCGCAACATCCTCCCTACCTCCCTGATACACACGGCGAAAGAATTCCGTCCGCCTTACACGTTTGAACTTTCAGTTCGAGACGACAACAAACGTCTCGACCAAGTCGCAGCAATTCTAGAGGACCCTCTTCACGGATGGAGGATCCGTCCCGGGGTATATAAGGATACCGAGCAAAAGGGCTGGCACCCATCCACCCACCTAAGCTCGAACCTCCGGTGTGATCGATCATCTTTCGCCCACCACACAGCTCGGATCAATCAGCGGTAAAGGGATCTGCAGGACAATCCAAGGTTTACAGGACGCCCTGGAAAAGGTCATTGCGTTTCATCTCAACAATAAAAAAGTGGACCGTGCAACACAGACCACCTTCCAGCATCTCACGGACGTGTAGTCGTCCTTACACCCGACATTGTCAATCCAAAGGTAGACGACGCAGAACGTGTAGGGTCCTTCCAAAGAGACGGGTCCCTGCGCCATGTCGACTATAACAACCCCCTCCACCCCGCCCAACCATGAACTACCGATGGTGCCTACGCCTCCAATGTCCGCCTGGGACAGGTTGAAGGACGCTCAAACAGCTCTGATGCAACGGGAAGCGGAAGAAGCGTCTCGACGTCGTGCGAGGAGGAAGAGCAATCGAGAGAGTATTGTGGTGGGCTCACCAAGTGGCTGGACGCTATCGGACCACTCTGTACGTCTAGCACATAGTCATCGTCGCAACAAACTAACAATCCAGAACGACTCTCCTCTTTCTTCCCCACATCGCCTCAGAACCGCACCTTCATCCATTCTACGCCGTTCTACCTCCTCTACCTCTCCCTTGAACTCACCACCCAGCTCATCTCCTTCGCTATCACCCCTCGACTCCTATACTGCTCTGCCTAACCGAATCTCGCGGTGCTCTTCCAGCACTTCTTTCACCCCCTCCGACTCTGGACCCATCTTGCTGTCGACCAAAATTCCAGAAGAACAGGGATTGAGGAGGAGATCGTCTCGAGTTCGATTCTCAGACGAGTCAAACGATGCTGAAAATGGAGAAGACAGTCCAGTGCTCCCCTCCCCTTCGATCGAGTCAGGGGCATCATTTAGAAGGTTGTCAGCTATCGACGGCTTGAGAGACGATATCGCTCGTTCATCGCGTATACTTCGTCTCGATACGACGACGCTATCGATACTGACCGGGACCATGAGAGCAGACGAAGTCGATGTTACATTGTCTCCAATGGCGATAACAGCGGCATCCGAAGCGTCCCCTTCCGACGATGGGTTCGCTCCGCAGCCACTGCCATATCCCAAGATGTCGCGAAAGCTATCGCGACTGAGCTCCAGCAATATGTACGCTGTCGCACAACTCGACAGTCTACGCACGAGATCGATGGCCACCCCTCCCACAAGTCCCGTTCGGGAGGCTTTGAACAGGCTGTCACTGAGCTGTTCACCTGGTCGTAGTATCGTCATTAGCCGCGCGCCAAGGGCGAAAGCATCTCATGGATCCATCGCGTCGACCTTGGCTCCCACTGCAAAGGCTGGACCCGAGACTTTGGTGACCACCAGCGAAGGAAACGCAGAGCAGCAATCGACCGAGAATACCGCAACGCCATCATCGATCTCTGCTTCGTGTACGTATGTTCACGAGGAATCGCCTGAGGAAGGCAGCATCAGTTCCTCCATGACAACTCACACACGGGAAACCAGTGGTGCAAGCTCGAGCAGTGATATGTCCTATATCAAGAAGCATCATCGATCCGCCTCAATCGTCGATGATATACTAAACTTCCCATTACCGCCGTCTCGTCAAATCATCGAGAGGGTCACGGCCGACATATCCGAACAAGAGGTCCTTATACACCATGAGTCGTTCTTAGCAGGAAGCAATGCGGATGCTCAACAAGCAGAGGACTCGGGCTCCGGATCGAGCGAGATATGTCTCGATACCCCTCGACCCTGCTCTGGCGTTTCAACGCTCTCGTCTCCTCCCATCGTGACTGATTCTCCTCCCCCTAGTCCAACGTTGGCAGAGATGCTGTTCGTAGGTCGAAGCAAGCCAGAATGGGACAGTGATGCCGAGAAGAGTGAGTCGGTCCACTGTTATGAGAAGGGAAGCTGACCTTACAGTCGTCAACTCTCCGTTGCTCGATGCTGCCGTGTCGAGCGGGATCCTGTCTCCCAACTCTCGGCTCCTTAAACCCGCTTCCCCTTTGCCATCTCGGTCCATGCCCAAGAGGTCTTTGAGTAGCTCGAGTCAAGCATTACGTTCTGGTCTGAGCTTCACCCGCGGTAAAGGCTGGTCTGGAAGTGAGAGCGAGGAGGAAGAATTTGGCAAAGCTATCCAATCTATCGTGTTTCGAAAGAACAACTCTCGACCTCCAACTCTGCGTTCGGCCTCGGCCAACTCGCCATCGACATCTTTTTCGGGACAGACCGACAATGCGTTGCACGCCAGACACTCTGCGCGCAAGATGGATCGTCTCTCTCAGTTGTCTGCCACCTCTTCAGCTCCGTCGAGCGTTGACTCGATCGGCCCGCTTACTCCCCATGAGGCGGAAATCACCATGTTGGCAAAAGCGATTTTGCCTCCAGTCAAGCTCACACGACCTCTTCATTCTCGTCATTCTTCCTCCCACTCTACCTCTTCGGGCTCGACCATCCCAGGGGACTTCCCCTGGGGTGGCTCGGCGCCCTCGTCACCTACCGGTTCGGTCAGTGGCAGAAGGTCAGCATACAGTAGTTCCGATCGGAACACATTCTACCAGGACCTAAATCAGTCACTGCAGAGCGTGGCAATGGGAAAAGAGAAGGAGAAGAGGAGAAAGATGCCCAAACCAACGAGAAAGGTAGAAGGTTGGGGTCGACCGGAAATCTTGTTAGAGGACGTTTGGAACGATACCCTGCAATGGCAGACACTGTGGAACTCGTCGGATGAGGAGATGGAATGGCACAAGAGCCAACCGAGCTCTAGTGGAGGCACGCCGAAGGGTAAAGTCAGGCAGGGCATCTCGCCAAACAGTCCCGATCTGTCGGCGTTCGGTCTCAAGAAGACTAGGATGGAAGAAGAACAATGGGGCAGTCTGTTGGACGAGGTGATGCCAGAGATTGGGTTGGCCATGTGAGCCTTTGTCAGAATAGACTGTTACAACTATCAACCTTAATCAAATGTGTCGTCTCACAATATTGTATGCATCTTATAGTATATCATAATCTGACAAGGGATGACACCAGACAGGGCATGGCCGCCCAGATGACTTTACGGGAAAGGCTTATCGTCAAAGACCATCTCTTCCCTCTTCACATAATCCGTCCGAACACCCAACGTCCTCGACACATCCATCCCGAGCAATCTCATCCGTCCAATCTCTACACGTTCTTTCTCAATCTGCCTCAACTCTTCCACTTCTTCCCTAGATAGCTTTCTCTCTTTCTGCTTCTCTGCCTGAACACGTCAGCTGAGTTTGCCTGGAAGAATGAGCAGTCAGGGCTGACCTTGACTCGAGATGTGTGAGCTTTGAGATCGGCCGTGGCGTCGTATGAGCCTAGATCGAGAGGGAGAGTCTGGCCAGTACGGATCAGCTCCGTCTTGATCTTGTACGCCTCAATGTCGTAGAACTGGAGGTTAGCGGACCTTCATCTCCACAAGTACCTTTTCATGTGGGAAAGAAGCTATCGTCAGCTCTAACCTTTTCGTGAAATGCTCACCAGTATTAAAGTCTTCTATGAACACCATGGTTTCTTTCCGAAGTCGATCCTTGGACAGAGTCTCCGGGTTGAGTCTTCTTTCTTCAATCAACCAAGTTCGCAGTTCCTGCTAATCAGCAAAGACGCGCCCTACGGTACGGGCATCTGGAGCTTACCGTTTGTTTGCTTGTTACACTGTGATGATCAGCTTGAATTCGCAACGTGCGGCACTCACTTTGCTTCATTGATCACGCCGTACTTGCCCCATGTGCTGGTAGAAGCGATCGTCTTGGTCTACACCTTAGCTACAGATCCAATATGCCGCAACGCAAAGCGTACCTTCATGTTCTTATCCTTCCTCCGCTCTTTCTCTTTCCTCCTTCTCCTTGGCCTATGATGCTCCGGTTCATTCGATGATCCACTTGAAAGGCTGCTATCTGAGGAATGTGATCGCTTGCGCCGCCTTGGATGATGTTTTGACCTCTCGCGAGATCTATCTCGTGACCTGTCCCTCGACCGACGTCGCGACCGACGGGAATCGCTGTCTCTCCTGTGATGTCGATTATCGCGAGGCTCCTTCCGATATCTATCACGGTGCGTATCAGAAGGATCGTCTTGGCTCGGACGCCTATCTCGCGATTCGCGGTCGTCTCCTTGCCCTCGAGTGTGAGACCCTCGCCTGTGGTCATGCAGCATGGATGACGCTTCCTCCTGGCGCATACGCTCAGTGGTCCTGCGAGAATAGTGCTCGTCGTCCGATGATCTTGACCGATTTCTTTGCTTCTTAACGGCTCTGTTGTGTAAAGCGAGCAGACTCAGCATCTCCATTTGCCCGGGGTAATCATTATAGCAAGAGCTCACCTCCGGACTCCATCATCTCGAGCTTCGTCTCGTCGAGAAGGTGACCTGCATCTTCGGCTCGGCCCGGGGTCATCAAAATCACTTCGCCTCATCACTGGCGTTCTGTCGTTCCCCGACATGTTGACTGCTTCACGCGTAGCCGTCTAGAAGACTGAAAGGTGCCGAGTTCCGGATCTCTGCTTGGAGTCACGTGACTTGGCCGAGTGACTTAGGGGTTAACATGAAACGGCGATCATGTCCTTATTCGAACTTGCTGGAGGTCTTTTGGCAAGGAAGAGAGGATGCATGGATGATGCTTTGCGCGTCTGGTATGCCGCACTGGAAGTGTAGAGCTGTGAGCAAGTGAGCTTTGACGATGTCGTGGAATCGTTGACGACAGGACACAGCCTGGTCCGAGATGAAACACCTCTCCACTCCTGTCGCAGGACTAGGTCCTTTCATATTCTTGCGAGTCGACGCTCATGGAGGGAGTTCAACGGTCACTTAGACTACTGGAATCTCCCTCCCCTCTCTGAGCAGCATCACACAGGACACGTCTCGAGTGTAGATGCCCTAGTCACCGCTTGGTCGCGCTCAAGCTGGATCAACCAGACGCTTCGACCACCCATCAACCAGCCTTCTCCTCAACTTTCAGGATCACATCCTTCCCTTCAAACCTTGCATTCTAACCAAACTAGTTCGCAACAATGTCGACCATCACTTCCAGCCTGCCCCTTCACTCTATCGCCTCTTCGGAACGCACCATTACCCCTCTTCCCTTTCACTCGACCGCAAATCAACATTCAACAAGTTCATCAAGCAATCACTCGGAAACGCTTCCACCCGAGTACAACACGATAACTCAAAGACCTCGACAGGATACTACCAGCCTACCGCAGGTCAATCCCGAAGCGCAAGCAACGCGAAATCGAGAGAAACAAGCTCTACGAGACGCCTGGGCGCAACAAGATCTTCCACGCGTCGTGGCCTTTCCAAACACCCCACCCGTCCCTTCGAGCGTGTACTATTCCAGCTCCCCTTCTTCGACAACAGTGCCAGACATTCCGAACGGGCCTACTGGATCCCATTCGAGCGTTGGTCAGGCAACTGCCCGAGGAGTTTTGCCTGACGGGATGGACGTTCAGGAAGCCCTGGCGAAATGTGAAGATCCGACTTTGGGTTGGAGTATGCAATTTTGGGTCACTATCGCTGATCCCGTCGTAAGAGTTTGTATCCGCAGAGGACAACCTTGAGAGATGTCGCTTGGGGAGGGCGCAACTGACTTGCAGACTCAACATGTCTTTTTCGCTTGTCCGGCAAGCGGTGAGTAAATTTCACCTTGACTACTCTTGCAAGCACCTTGACTGTGTAGGTCAATGCAGCTGGGATCCTCCTGTCGGCGCGTTTGTCGTCCCTCGTTCACCCGATGGAGAATGGTTCGAGTTTGCCGATCTGACACGCGGTGGCAGAAGCTACTACTTCAGTGAGTCTTGCCAGGGGCGGGTCTAAATTTTCACTGAGAAAAGACACAATGTCAGGCAAGACTCAATGGACCAGACCTACCGGAGGAGCTTTCATCATACCCCTTGGTCTCATTCAAGTGCGTCTGCAATACGAATCCAAGCTGAGATGTAGAAAAACTCTCTGGGTCCTCGGGCCCATCAACGATCAGCGACTAGCAATCCTTCTCACCTCTCTCCTCATGCACCCTCACCAGACTCTCACGAAGCGACTGTATCGCCTGGACCAAGCACTCCGAGGTCGAGGGGCCCACGACCGCCTCCTTCACCGCGTACAACACCAGGAGGATCGGGCTCTCATCATTCTGACCGCCAAACTTCTTCTCCACCGCTCCTGACTCCTACAATGACATTTCCCGAAGCGGAGCCGACAGGTCACACTCCACCTCTAGCGTTCAGCGCGATCATGGAGCAGCAATCATCGTCCGACATGTCAAACACGTCTAATAAATTGCCTAGAACCCCGTTGAGTGTGGTGGAGGAACGCTCAGATCACGACACAGATCTCAGTGATCAGTCTAGTCCCAGACTTTTGGGTGGGGGCTGGTGGGATAGAAGACGGAACAAGATTAGCATCGTCACCAGTCCCAAGAAACTCGCCAAGATGAGAGCTACCCCAGAAACAGTGGCTGAAGAGGGTCAAGGTAGGTCACGACTTGTCTTTCGATCGGGTGCCAAGTTGAGTTCACCCTCAGGAGGAATGTCGCCATTGACCCCGCCGTCGAGCATGCCTGACCGTGTTCACGAAAGCGGGACCGTCACGGCCCCAGTGTTACCCGTGACAGAACCTACATCACCCATCTTTGTCGAGAACACTGTCCGGACAAAACGCATGAGCACCGGTCTGCACCCTTTGTTGCCCACTTCAATCAGCTCGGAGATCCAAAACTTCCGAGCGGAGGACTTTGCTTCGAGGTACTTTGCGACCAAACGATCAGGAATGTTGCGATCTCGAGTTCCCCTAGCGCGAATCATGGAATGGCAGAAACAACCCATCTCCTCTCCATTGTTGGTCTTGTCGAAAAGTCTAGCCAAAGACGCCCTGACTACCTTCAAGGTTATCCAGCACGTCATGGGAGAACGAGATCGACCGGTGGAGAATGCTAGACCCACCAGCAGCTCAACTTTCGACTCCAAGATGGCTAGGCGCGGTGAACCAGGGAGAATGTCAGAAGAGAAAGTGGTCACTCTGGAGGAGATCAGATGGGCCATTCAGCTGGCGGTTTCGAACGTGGAGATGCGGGATGAAGTGTACAGTCAGCTCATCAAGCAGTTGACAAGCAACCCCGAGACGTTAGTGCCACCCTGATACACTGCATGAAGACGGGCTGATGCAGCAGTGAAGCCACGGTTTTGGGGTATCAGCTCTTCTGCGTTCTCGTCCACGCCTTCCCGCCCAGCAAACACTTTGAAGTCTTTGTCAAGGCATTCCTGCAGAAAGAGGGTATCCAGGGTACAGATGGGATCAGTGTCATGGCCAGATGTGAGCTCTCCTAGGGTCTTAAGTGCAGAGCTCATTCGCAGATTGTTTGACTGGACTCGACGCTATTTCTGAGAAGGGGATGCGAAGCAAAGTGCTCACTCTGGGCGAAATCGAACACGCCTCTGTGAGTTGTTGTGGTCGTGTTGATTTGATGTTCACCATCAGGACGCGGCATTCCATCCTTCTGTTTACGGCGAGTCGCTCGCCCGAGTCATGGACCTACAAGCGAGATCGTACCCCTCTCTCAAGGTCCCGGTCATCTTGCCTTTCTTGGCCGATGGAATCTTAGCTCTGGGCGGTCTCAAGGCGGAAGGCATCTTCCGGGTGCCGGGGGATGGTGACGCTGTTTCGGAGCTCAAGTCGAGGATGGACAGAGGACATTATCAGCTTGTCAGCTGCTCTGTCTGTTATGGGGACTTTGCTGACGATGCAGGCCGGCATTGATGATCCACATGTAGCCGCCTCTCTGTTCAAATTATGGCTCCGAGAGCTTGAAGAGCCCGTGATCCCCACCAGACTCTACAATGCCGCTCTGACAGCTTCAAAGTCAACAGCAGAGACCCTCCATTTCATCTCGAGATTGCCGACTCTCCATCGCCGTGTACTTCTGTTCGTCATTAGTTTTGCACAGTTGTTCTTGGCGGACAACGTTGTGGAAATGACCAAGATGAATGCTCAGAATCTCGGTATGAATACCTGGGACGAGTAATGATCCTAGCTGACATTGCAGCACTGGTGCTTGCGCCAAACATCTTACGAACAACTTCGGAACATCTCGTTACGGTATACACCAATACCAGCTTTGAGAGCAAGTTCATCTTGCAACTCCTGGAGCACCTCCACCCGGCAGATGTGGATCCAGAGTATGTGCCTGTGCATGGTCAAGCGATCAACTAGGACCGAGCGGAGTTGTCAAAGATTTGGGGTATAGGTATATATTGTACAGATCTTGCATACATGTACACCATAGCTAAGAGTTCCACCACTAACCCAAGTCCACACCGAATGTCCATGAGATTGGGACCACACTGTCTGTCCCTTACTCATCCAGTAGACTCTCAACATCGTCATCCTCCTCCTCATCCTCCTCTTCTAGCGTCTGCATCCTCCCCGTCGTCTTTTTGCCCTTCTTTGGCGTCTCGTCATCATCCTCTTCATCCTCGGAGATGATATCCGTCGCTTCGCTAGGTGCTTCACTCGCTTGTCTACTACCTTTGCGTCGTCGAGTGGATCCCACCTCGCTCGCACCGTCTGCATCTCTCTCCTCGCTGAATGTCAGTCTCGCTCTTGGCCTTCCGAGTCTAAAGAATGAAAGAGGAGAGAAGACTCACACATCATCTATGAATCCATAGAGATCCCTAACTTCTGCACGTTCTTCGCTCCTCCATGTATCCTCGTTGAAACCCTCGAGTTCGGCAGGGTATCGCTTGAGTATCGCCGCGTCAAACTTGTTCAGAGCATTCTTACTCGCCGTATCTGCCAAAGGGCATTTCTGCCATCAGATCACACACAGGTCGCACGAAAAGGCGCTCACACTGCGTATACTCGTCAAGAGAAGCGCCATAGATTTGACTTTCCAGTCTTCCACTTCTTCGCTTTCAGGCAAATTGAGTTTGCTCAAGAACGAAACCAAGGCTTTTCGTATATCCCCTATATGGTCAGATTTGCCTGTACGATATGCAACCGGCGGATCTCACTGGATGATTCGACGAGAATCGTCTTGAGGATCTCTATACCTAAATCGAGGTGTACCAGCATATCCGAATTCACACCTTCTCGCTCACTACGGGTCAGTGTGGCTCAATGACGTCCAATGTCTGACACTCACACGACTTTTTGGGGATCAAGCCAGTCAACCATCATGAGGCCCATCTGAGCCAGAGGTGGCATTTCGACGTCGCCCTCTTCCTCGTCAATCAGCTGAGCTAGCATCTCAAACGTTTCCGAAAAGATCTGCAATGAGCTTTCAATTTATTGGCGCATGTGCCGACTCACGTTGAGCATGTGCCGTTGGTTCTCGGGTGAAGAGTAACAATACACCGGCAAGAAATACGTCAGACATTGCCTGAGTGACTGATTATCGCTCGTCTCGGGTGAGAAGTATAGCAACACCAAAGATTGCAAGACCTATCCAGATCAGTCTCAGTATGACACATGATTCGCTCGACTGACACTCTCGTCAGAAATCATTCCCGCCAGCATGAGCTTTGCGGTCCCTTCGCAAGCCATGGCTTGAACAGCAGAATCGTCTTGGGACAAAGTATGCCTAACGAGCTCGACGACTTTGTCCACCTAGGTGTGAGTGCGCTCCAGAGCATTTCCAGCATCATTGACTTACCGGCATGGTCTTGGAAACTAGAGTAGTGATGTCTTGCACCATTAGGAGGTCAAACACAATTTGTACGACCTTGACTTTGAGCTCATCATCCGCAGCTGTCAGTTGCTGGATGAAAAGGCCAAACGAGTTTGCCGCCATTTTCTGCCCGTCAGCTGAAACGCACTCGAAAGAGTGGGGTGACTCACCTCGTCAATCATGCAACACAATCCCAAGCAGACGAGACCTTGATCCCGCAAAGCTGGCTCATCTTTGTTTCGCACCGCAGGAATAATGAGATCAGGCAAAAGACCATGGAATACCGAGTTGTCCTGTAAGGGCTGAAACACTCATCAGCTCCTCCCTCGACGGTACACTAAAATGTGTACTGACCGAATTGACCCGCTCGAGAAGGCTGATACAGATGAAGAGGCAACGCAGATCGATCAAAGCCATTTTCATGGCCGCTTCGGGATCGTCACCACCTTTCTTTGGGCTAACATTCCGCCTCGAGGGTGCAGGGGTGCCCAAGACGGATGCTTGACTGCTCATGGGCTGTGTGTTCAGCGATAATCCATGTCAAAATTGACAAGCTCACATCTTCGTCACCGTCTCCCTCTCGCAATTCTGTGATAACATCCACGACAACTCGGATCAAGTCTCGTTCTCCATCCGAAATTTTCGTCAAAACGTCCAGGCAGAGGGCTATCAACGCCTCGGGCAGATTCGACTGCGAAATCATCTCCCCTCACTTGTCAGCTTCGCTACGGACAAATCGGTTCGTTCTAGCTTACTAGTCAGTTGAAACATCTTTCTTCGACCCGTCTCATCCGCGTAATCCAGGTGCACGGCCAATTTGAGCAGCTCGCCAACGATGAAAGCTCGTTCGTCGACGTCGCCTGCTTCTTCTTCACTCGCCGCCCCAACGAGCTTGTTATACTCGTCTTGTGTGCGGAAGGCAAGGGCAGTGACGACAGGCATAGACTCTTCGAATCGCGTATCATCCTTGTGCGTCAGCATGTACACAATTCTAGCTTGTTCAGGCTCACGTTGGCTGATCTAAGGTGTTCTCCATAGACTCGAGCCAAGAACGCCTTCTCGGGGGTAAGATCTGCCCAAAAGGCTTCTGTCTTGTCAGCTTCACCTCGAGCTTCGAACATCGACTGACCGTCAAGTTCGACTAGGTCTAGTACTTCCGGACGCGACACAAAGACGGAGAGCAAAGCTTCCTCGGCTACTTCGCTCGTGATCACGTCAAATCTCGACAGAAACTGACTAGTCAGCCCTATGACCCAATATGACGGTCATCACTTACCTGTAGCAAGTCGCCCTCGGCTTGATCCACCCAGCCACCCAGCATTCCCGCTGCTGCTTTCCTTACGCTACCTTCTCTGTCTCCGAGCCCATTCCTCACCACCTGTTCCCTCTGCGCTATACTCAGTACCCTCGCATCGGGCAAGGCGGAAGTGGACAGCGATCCATGGTATACTGTGCGCCTCAGAATTGGATCCGTATCTCGTGTCCTGGCCAGAATATGCGGAAGGGTAGCAGTCGACAGAGGAAGATTGTATAGCGCCGCTCGTCGTACCTCGCTGAGAATGAGCTTTTCTCCATGAAACAGAAGGGTGGAATAGCTCACGCAGCGGGATCATATCTGAGCATGTCGAGCAATACCTCGCTCAACGACTCTTCGCCTTCATCCAGATCTTCCTCATCCTCTCCAGATTGTAATTTGGCTAATCCCAAAGCGGCTTGAACCCGGACAGCCGTTTCTTTATCCCTCGATCGGTCCAGTAGCGATCCTCGAAGCACGACGTACATGTCATCGCTGCTGGTCAGTCATGCATCTGAGGAGTTGGTGAAGTACCCACTCGATTTCCCCGAGACCATTGATGAGAGATACAAGGATCAACGTGACTCTAAATCTGACATTCTTGTCTTTGGCTTCCATTCCTGTCAATAAATGTTTCAACAGCTTTGCCGTGAACCTTGTCGACGTCGAGTCCTCCTCGCCTTCTTTTGCATCTATCATCAGTATCAGTATCAGGCCTCATATTTGCCTAGGTTGGACATTTGCCGACTTTGGACTCACCTTGTTCGGTAGTATACGCCACATAACTAGCTATAAACTTAACCACTCTATCCGCGACCGTAACACCCTTCTTGATGGGTAACAATCGATTGACCATATCGGTAAACAACGTGTTGAACGCCTTTTCACCGACCAGCTTTATACCCTTGGGAGTACGTTCGGTGATTGTAGCGCATGTCTCTTGAATCTTGCGTAGAGCGACAATATTTTTCCGGTGAGTCGCAGTGGAATGTTGGGCTTGTTCGAAGATTGGCGGTAGGGCAGTGGGCAGCGTATCGGTGAGATACGATGCGGTAGCCGATCTAGGTCTAGCATTTACCATCTTGCTGGACAGGACCGATAGATACAGGTGAGATGGCCCAGCAGAATATCGAATGGATGGTTGTTGACAGAGTGTCGAAACGCGTCCATAGAGTCGATCCAAATATCTTACGTAAGTTGATTTCTTCCTCTGCGCGTTGTGTAAACAAGCTGAAAGACGAGATGATTCAACTCTCACCGTCTGCGTTATACACCTCATCTCACTCTGTATTGGGACATTCTTCGCACAAGATGGCACAAAGAGCAAGACAGGCGACTCAACAGGTCGCGACGGGGGGTTATCCACTGATGACCGTCCCTCAAATCGGCGAAATCTTCCACGCTCTAAGCATTCCTGTCGATACGGCAGATCTAAACAAGCCAACGGCTCAAACGGCCATCACTGTGTATACGAATCTGCTAGACGTCTTGGTGGGTGCTCATCCTGAGCTTGTGGACAATCCGAGGACCGCATTGTTGGGTATGATGGAGTACAAGGTAAGCTCAATTACTTTTCGTCCTGTGTTGGCTGATGGTACAGGACCTTTACTCGGACGCATTGCAATTTACAATCTTCTACAAACATTGGTGAGCTATGAATCTTACTATGTACAGAAGCCAGAGCTGACTTGACAGCAAGAACCTGGCGGATATCTGCGGTGTGACAAGCTTTGGCATGTCAGACTTGACACGACCTGATCCGGCGAGGTTTCGGTCGCAAATGAGTGGCATCATGAATTTCGCAAAGTTCCGAGATGAACGATCCCAGCTTCGTGAGGCTCATTTGGACCGTATTTCCCGGCAAAAGGAGGAGTAAGCATAGTCTCGTCGGGATGAGCTCGTGGAGCTGATAAATAGCGTGATGAAAATGAGGAGGGAACTTGACCGCATCGAGACCTCCATAGAGGAGATCAAGTGAGATACTAGCCTTGTCAAAGTGGTCTTTACTGACAGACAGGGCAAAGAATATCCAGGATAAACCCTTGATCGAGGAACACAAGGCCAGGAACGAGGGCGTCCGAAATGAGCTCCTTGCACTCCGGATACAACAGCAAAATCTGTCTCGAGAGGTGGACGACCTGAAAGCGGAGCGACAGGCAGTGATGGAACAAACTGTAAGTCCCGTCACTTTCATCTGTTGCTGGCTGGGGGCTGATCATACAGGCGAGTAAAGGACAAGAAGCGACATCGTTACAATCGGCAATATCGTCTGCCAAATCTCGGCTGGTACAATCTCCCGATCGAATCAAGAAGCATATATCGGAAATGACACATATGGTCGCCACTGAGAGAAGTACTCTGTTGAGCCATCAACGTAAAGCCCGAGAATACAGTCAGAGGCTTGAAGCTATCGGTCGTTTGGAGGTGGATCTCAAGAGCTTGATAGACCTCGAAAAGGGCATAGATGTGAAGCGGATCAAGGTGGAAGAGGCGAGAAGGAGCGTGGTAGCCACACGATCCAGGATGGACCATCAAGAGTCGGAATCCAAGGGCATGATTGCCAAGCTGGGTGTAAGTGGCATGGAAATCAGTCCAGCAATGGACACCGTTGTGAGATCAGGCTGATTGAATAGCAACTCGACATGCAGATCAAAAATGCGGATGACAAGTATGCCCGACTGGCTAAAAACAAGATGGACATGGTAGAGTCCGCTCGTGTCAGACGAGCAGAGCTAGAGTCCGAGTCAGCTGCGCCCCACCCCAATATTTGACAACAGCTGACGAGACAGATTCCTCAATCAAAAGAAAGAGCGAAGAGGATGGGCAAAAGAAAGAGAGAGGATCATGGCGGAGAAAAAGGCCGTAGAGGAGGAAATGGAAGAGTTTGTCAAGTTGCACGAGGGAGAAATCAATGCGCTCCTGATAGAATACTGGACGATGAGGAAGCAAGCAGGTGAGTTGGCAAGAGTGGACAAGGCGAGATCGGTCACTGATGATTGCAGAGGATTACATGAACACTGTGACGGTCAAGTTGGGATTGGAGATCAAAGTATAGTCTTGGATTCTGTGCGATTACACCCTTTTGTAACGATGTGCTGGATGTATAACATGTCGGTCATATTGCGCCCTGGTCAAACCCTGCACATATAAAGAATCTGCTTGATTCGCAATTATGGCATGTAAGAAAGAACTGTGGCGATATGTGCATGAGTTACACTATTTTAAGTCGTATTGTCCGCCTTCTTCTGTATGCTTCTACTTCCTTCTATCTATATACAATGTTGGTGGGATAACCCAAGTCCGTATGATAATATCAACATGATGTAAAATTGCAGAACGTAATGTAGATTGTCCTCCTGGTTCGTTTCGAGGATGAAAAGCCCAAAGTCTATATGGTAATGTCCGGTAGAGGAGAGCTCCGAATGAGTGTGATGCCATCATGGCTATGTACAACGATGTGATGCGGCGGAGAGGGCGGAATATAGTCGGGTGAGGTGAGTGTATATGCGAGAAAAGTCGTAGGAAGAGTCCGTAAAAGGATATTGTCCTATGGAAGAGTTGAATTTCATCGTTATTTTAGGCGTAAACAACCTCGACGCCGTTGAAGACCTCGACGTGAACGTTGGGACCTCGGTCTTCTTCGTCGACGTGACGGTCCCAGTCGGTGGCAAGTTTGAGATCGGGTTTGATCATCCTGACGACATTGGCTTCCCATTTTCGAGCAAAGCCTGCTCGAGGTAATAGCATAGAGTCGCTTGTAGGCGTGTCGAGCGAAGATCGGTCGTCATCCCATTCTTCGCTCTCTGCCAGACTTTCATCCGAAAGGGAAGATACCAATGAGGGCACTTCTTCCTCGGCATCTCTATGCGGAAGAGGGGGTCGATGAGCTTGACCATGGTGGACGAGGATGATCTTGTCGATGGTCTCTTCAGTGCTGTCCTCGAGAGAAAGATCAGGAAGGTTGGGAAGGTTGATCATGCTAATGGATCGTCGTCGAGGGGGAGAAGCACATCCCTCGTCATCGGATTCATCCGAGATTGCCGAAGCCTCGACGACAGGTGAGAGAGGCATCATGACTGGGTGGATCGCCTCCTCGTTGGAGGCCTCGTAGCGCTCCTGGTCGTCGACAGTCCAGCTTCGCCAAAGTCCACTTCGCTTGACTGGCAAAGCATTGGCATTGACTTGAGCTGAGATCTGACCATTGGAGAATGCTCGTCGAAGCGATCGATCACCTTGTCGTCCGCGTTCCAATGACTCGAGCCATCTCCTCTTGCCCTCTTCACGCTCGTATCGACCTTGCAGCTTCTTCAATGCACTCAATCGGCTCGCAAGCTTGGAGAGACGAGCGAGTTGATTCGAGTAGCCGTTTCGGTGAGTGAAAGGGATCGAGTGTGCTGGTGGGATGGAGAGCAAGAAGGATTGAGGGTTGAGGGGTACTCGCGATCGTTGGTGGGTGGAGCACGATGACGGGGAGAAGACCGATGTGGCAGGAGTGACTGGGGACATTTCAACATCCGAGTCTTCCGAATCCGAGGCGGACGAGGTGGTGGAAGCGGATCGACTTCGCTTCATTGGAGTGAACGAGGTGACGTCGACACCGCAAGTCGAGAGGAGGTCGTTGATGTCCGTTCGTAATGTCTCGAAATCAGCCATTCTTTTCGATGTCTCGGTAGCGATCAACCATGGAAGATATGCCGAAGGTAGAGCATCCTTGAGGACAGGCAGTACATGTTGTCGGTAAGTGTCGACCAACAATGACCTAGCTTGTCGTCGGTGTACCCGTGCAGGTGGTTGCGGAGCTTGTTGTGGCAAGGATGATTGGGCGTGTGGAGAGTGCGACGAACTTGTGGGCAGCAAGGGTGACAAGATGGAGAAGAGCAAGGATGAGGGCGACCTCCTCGATGTGGGGCTGGTGGATGGCGAGGTGGAAGAAGAAGCTGAGGCAACCGAGCACTGGGATGATGTGCTGGATCGAGGTGAAGCTTCTGATGACAGTCGTTGTTGCGGTTGTGGTGGTGGTGGGGCGAATGAGAGTTGTACTTGGTGAATGACCCGTCGTAATGATTGAGTACACTCTGACGAGAGTGGGAAGACTATATCGCTACCATCGATCAAATGAATGGTGACATTGTTGGCCGGTAGCGAAAAGGTCACATCGTCAATAATCTGATAGTATCGTCAGCATTGTTGTCATTGAAGAGGGAGCCATGTATGTATCCCATCCATTCATGGTGAGGAGCACGACGAAGGGGGCGAAGGGCAGAGGAGGGGGAGTCGACGTTCGGCATGATCGGGAAAGTATAATAGGTAGGGAGGGGGGATGGCGAAAGAGTACGTACGCCACAGATCCATGAGGATTTCTCGCCCAGCAACACGTTGGAGCATTCCAAGTCCTCTTGCACGCAGACGGATCGATGGGCGAGCAGATTTGCAGGGAGGGGCAGTCCACGAGAGCTACATGTCAGCAAATGATCGGTAGACTGGCTTCTCTCGTCACTTACGTGTAAGGGTGTGTGGGAAGCGGTAAAGTGAAGAGAATCGTAGGGGGAGAGGGCTGAGAAGGGGTTGGGATAGGTAGCAACCGTAAAAGCATCGTTTATGGACAAGATTGAAGGGGGAAAGGAATGCCAAGAGGCGAAGAGATATCACAATGGTCGTGAGAAGAAAAAGGTGACGATTGAAGAACGGGGTACCGGCGGTGATCTCGACCTCTGTGATGCGATGGGAAATCGAGGGCGCAGAGTCGCTTTTTTCGGTTCTCGGAATACGATCGTGATGAGACCTTCCTTTGATGATCAATTGAAACGATAAAGGGGTGTTGTGTGTGTAGAATCTGTTTGATCGACTTGGTCGAGATCGCAATGGGTGATAATCAAGGGGCGGGGGTACAGAGAGAGTGTGGGAGGACTATTATAATATGTATCTATATACCGTGTCAAGGAATGATCGTTGTCCTCGTGTTCGATGTTCCCGTGTAGGGAGTATGTAGGGGGTCTAATGGGACTTCGGGTGTGCGATACTTGAGGATGATGCGTTGCGGGAAGGGAGGATCGACGTCGCAGGGGTAGTGGCAGTCGGTACACAGGCGGGGGTCTTTGGTTTTAGAATCGTCGCGAGGATTTTTAGTATGCTAATCGTTGTCTCGGTGAACGAATGTGGGTAGTCGACAGGTGTAGCTCGAGGTATGCAGTAGACTGCTTGGTCGAGGTGGGAAGAGGGAGTACGGGCTGAGACACTGGAGCGGGAAGCAGGGAGAGTGAACGGGACTCTTGGGTCGTCTCGGGAACAGGGATATTCTTTCCCGAATTGGAGCTAGGCCGTCTCTGTCGATCCCCTTGTCGAATGTTGCACTGGCCGATGCAACGATGTTATATGTATGGAGCAAACAGCAACACGAGTGATCAAGTCGTGAAGAGAGTCGAAGAAGTGGGATGCTATGGACCAAGACGTCGGATCCCTCGTGGGAAGATGATATGTCTTTTCCCACTAGCTATCGTGCAACTGGGCCTACTCGGTGCGATCCCATAACTTACAAGAAAAGCTACAGCTCATTAGAGTTTTACGAGAGGTTTCTGGATGATAGCATCATCTTCGGGTGACCCAAAACAGCAGTAATAGGATTACCGCCAGAGGGAGATACCGTCTCACGAAACAACCCTGAAATTTAAAGCTTTCTCTCTTCGTACCCCCCTATTGTCACTCTTTCGCTGCATAATTGCGAGACAACATGGCGAGAGGTTTTGGGTAGCCTTTTGGGCGGTGGTGGTGGGCGAGCGCCGATGCCACTCGACAAGGGTTCAGCTTACGATACATCGAATGCATACTGGAATTCCTCCGAGTCTGGAGGCGTTCACTCATCATGAGCCGAGTAGTCAACTACAGACTCAAAGGGCGAGTCGTCTTCGGTATCGTCTCCGACAACGTGTGTATAGCCAAGATAAACCCTGAATGGGTCGCGAACAGGAGATAGCTCTTTGGTCAGACTCCCACCTCTCCTCTCGCCCCATCGTACCGGTCCTCCTCTAGCTTATCCCCTTCAGCTCTTAGATTCGCAGTACCAATAGTCAGGTTCCTAGATAAACAGGGTTGAAATGCATTCCAGCGCACTACTCGGATGGATCTGCGCCCATCAAGTGGCTGTACCTAGCACAAGGCTAAAGACAAAACCGCGTCTCGTGCCTCGCCGTACGATCCGGACAGCGTATCTTGCCGTACGCATTTTTCAGATGCCGCTGATCTTGGACAGGTGAGCATCTGAAGGGTCCGGATGCAGTTGATCAGCGGTAGAAAAGGCCTTAACCTACACCAGACACCATCAGCCCGTCACCACCTCCACCGCCAACGTTGCCCAAACGTCCATCGCCACGTTGTGGCCGCGAGTCAGCCAGTTTAAGGGTCTAAACCAGCCCAAACCACTGGAATGGGTCGACAATTGTCCATGAATCTCGGGTCTACCTCGTCAGAGCTACACAATGCCGTCAAACTATCGTACGGTGTTACTCCGCGCAAGAGTTGCCGTCACGCCAAACGCCCAAAGCCACGGGATGCATTTTGAGGGTCCCAAACGAAGATACGAGAACGAGGATATCTTTTGCGAACGATGGGCAAGGGAAACAAGCGATCTGCAGCGTGACGCGTCCAAAAACACATTTTTTTGTTTTTTTCTAGACCGGATTCGGCACAAACTTTAAATTGGATGACGTCTATTTTACCTTCACCCGATCCGGACTCGTGCGTACACCCTATGCATAGGTGATTCCGACATGCGACTGAACCGAACAGGATACAACGGATAGCAAAGCATCCATCAGTCCACCTTGACCAACTCATCACACGGGAAAGAGAGGATCAGAAGTGAAAATCACTCGAGAGAGGCAACATGACTGCTGTAGCATCGATCATACCCGTCTCCCGCTAGCACCCGTCCTTCCCGCGAGGTCATTTCAGACTGTGCACGTAGTCCGAGTGTAACGGGATTGCGGCCAAGTGAACAAAAGCGTTATGCGATAATGACCCTCTAGGCGAGATCTGAGAATCGGCAGTTGATTTTAAGCATCTCTTCCCTTATAACAGTCCTCCAGACCGAGCACTCTCATGACGCATCGACTCTCGCTGTAGCTCACCGTCGAGTCCTCGATCTGTGCTACATATGCAGACGTAGACGAGTGGGTTGGGTATGGGTCGCCGCACAAATTCATTCGTCATGACTTCCAAGCCCAGACGCCGATGCTGACACCGTGGGAACACTTCTCACTCCATCTGCACACTACTCTATCTCTCGAATAACGACATGTGTCACGCCGAAGAGAAAAGAGAAAAGATAGACGCACTTCGGCTCATCCAGTCGTTTTCACGTTTTTCACGTTAGTCACCCTGTCGCCTTTTTTTTCGTCGAGTGGCGTTTCCCGGGCGGTCTCGCTTCGTCACTACTCCTTGCGACCTGCCTGCCATGCCGCACAGGGGTACGGAACATGGAACATGGCACTGTGGAAGATGACACGAGATGAGCACGCGAACGAGAGAGTCGTACCAGATCTCACATGAGTGTCCGCGTAAAACGGCGAAATTTAACCCCGAAATGCCCTTTCCGATCTACGTCTTGAATCTGCATTAGCAGCATCTCTCTTAGATCAGGAGGCTGGACAGGCTGTTCTGATAAGCCTCTCGCCGGTGTCTCAACAACAGAGAGTGCCACATCATGCATCGTTTGGTGTAGGTTTGTCAGACGAACCGAGTTGTTGACACCCACCAAAGCTACACAAACACAAGACATGTTCAGCCCTCAACCGCAGTCGGAGTCGTAGCCAAGAAAGAACAAACACCACACAACCTTGTGCAATCAGCGGGAACCGAAAGTGCGTTTGGCTATATGGAAAAAGCTGTGAGGTTAGCAACCGAAAACTCTCCCCATCACATCCAATTTCTCAAGTATGGCGCGTCTGGAACCGAGGTCTGCCATTATTTCTGCGCAAAATCCATTCTACGAACAGACGCGACTGCTATCTCGCTACGAGACTGCAAAAAACAAACAGCCAAACCCGCAGGGTGCCTGTGCCTGTGAGAGATAAGCTCGTCGCAGCCGCACATCACATCAAGCCACTTTTTGCCGCTGTTGACCGAGGAGACTCGTGTCTGCGTGCCTGTCACCTTGTCTGCCCTGCTGCCTGTGCCTTGTAACTGAGCGATCTTCAAGATGGTCACACCCAAAACTTATTAGCTGAACGTTATGTACATATTTGTGGCATATACAGAATGGCTAGTCGGGCTGCTTTACATGGCTGGAACGTGGCTCTTCTGTACCTCTGCGCTAACAGATCCACAGATCGAGGTCTTTCAAATAGTAAAGAACCCTGCATAACGTGGATTCTGCGTGGGTCGACTTATCGCGCTCGGGCTATCGGGCTCGTTGTGGATCTAAATGAAGAAATACAGCGCGCCCAGTGCGATATGGCCTAGTTCACCCTCGTTCAGCTGTCACAGCACTACTGCTAGCGTCTCCTACGTGGGAATCTTTCGCATTGCACGTTCGAGACTCGACGGAATGTGCTAAGAACGTTCCATAGCTGATAAGGCATCCGAGAAAAGGGGGTATGGATTGCGTGCATGGTATGGCGTGCTGTGTTACTAAAATATAGATACAGTAAATTAATCGAGGTCGAACCCTTCTTCTTCATGATAAGCTCCCGACGATACCCTCGAATGTCAGAAAGATGACCATGTTGACGGGTACCGCACTAGACCCGTTAGTAGAATGATCTAGACAGAACCGCTTATCGCGGTGGCCAGATTGGCTTATCGCCGGCGATAAGGTCATCACCTCGTGACCTCGACGTCGTTTATACCATGTTATCATCGCAATCGCCCTATTCCAGGTGCGAATAGCGCGAGAGCAGGATAATGGGCGTCGAGGTCACGAGTTACAAGCCTTATCGCAAGTCATGACTCACCGTATCAATGTCGGCCCCAATCCAGCAAACATGACTCTCCATCCTTCCGTCCGTATCGCTTCTCTCCCTACTTTCCACATGGAGATGCGATTGGCCGAGGAGGATCCGTTGGCAGCTTGTATCCGCGTTTTGAGCACATCCACGGGAAACGTCACCTTCATTGTTAGCCCAGCATCCATAAATCATGGTCAAGGACTCGGTGATGGCCACTCACCAGCCAAGCCGCAACGCCCGCAACTCCACCGGCAAACATCAGTTCTGGCCACGTGAGCCTTTGAAGATCTTCCTCTGCTTCATCGATCAAGTTTCCGTGGTATCCTTGCTTGTAAGAGGAGAGGGGCGGTGGCGGAGGAGGAGGTTTCAATGACTTGAAGCCTCGACATATCGCCTCGTATCTGACCATGAGCGTCCTTTCGTCCGCACACGTATCTGCCATCTCGAGCTCGCCAGTCCTAGACTCAAAGCCGTAATCATGTATAAATCGGATACTCACGTGAAGAAATATGGACCGTAGGCAACATCTCTCATGACTGTCGCGCCGAATCCACGGTACATCCCCCTCAATCCGTCTTTCCTCACTATATGCCGAATAACATCGAATGTCGACGGATTCAAATGAGAAGGAGCGGACTGTTGTCTGATCTTGATGAGCTCAGTGGGGGAAGATATGAATCTGATCTTCAGCTGGTTCGTGCGACACCATGATCACTCACGCTCCTAGGACACCGCTCCCTGCGCCCGCGAGGAGAATCTGATGCAAAGGCGCCTCGGTATTGGAAGAGGGATTGTGTTGCAATTTCATGAAGAAGGAATAAGAGGAGAAGATGACCCCGTTGATCTGTCTTTCAGCGCTCCTGACCATCTGTAGGGAGTATCAGCCTACAAATGCGATTCCTGCCTGAACATCAGCTTAGCCTCTCGACGATCATCCCCAAGCGGATGGGCTTTGCGTTCAAACGTACCATGGGAGATACTACGCCTCTAAATAAGCCCGCCGCCTGCTGTCAGTTCTGCGTGTCCATAGTGGGGACAAAACCTTACCCCCTCATCTCGCATGATGGAGGCCAGAGCACCATATGTCGATGCGTAACGCGTAGCATATTGAGGCGTTTGGTATCGCACTTTAACGACATCAATAGGTTGTCCAACCACCAGTCCTACTGCTCCTACATATTAGCACATGCTCACAACTCCTATCGATGGGGTCGCCTGACCTGCTATGACCCCTGCTGAAAAGTCGACAATGGGTGGAGGGGGCAATTTGCTCGCTGTTGAATCAGCTTTGCTCGGTGAACAACCCACATGAAGCTTCAGCATTGTTGTCCATTGGATGAGGCAATCGCCGTGCTCGTCCAATATCGAATGATGACTGAGCAGAAGTCGAGATCAAGCGAGCGTCGTCTATATCAGGTCGTTTACTCCATCTATCCTTTGTCGAGCGATCCAATACGATGTAAGCTTCTATAACCAGGTGAGCGACGGAGACCGGCCACAAAGGATGGAGGTTAAGCTGATGTCGTCGGTGTAAAGGCGTAAAGACTGTTGTTCGCTATGCAGATGATCGTTGTCGCTATCTATCGACCCCTCGACGTCGACCGTGTGGTCGCGCGCTACAGCGAATGAAATGTGTGGAAACGGCCGGAGCATCTAAGCGCTCATAACGCGCATTTTGGGCATTTCGGATCCGAGAAACATACTCACGTGATGATTCCCGGGTCCATGTCACGACTGTGTACGAGTAGCTCATGTCCATTCGGTGTAGACTGACAACTCGCACGCATCGTTCAAGAGACAGTAATTCCGCTCAAGACATCCCAGACGAAGTTCGCATCCCATAAAGCCTGAGAACCACCACCAAAAACCAGACAGAACGGAGCTCAGCGTGGGCAGCAATCCGGATGACCACGATGAACCTGGACGAGGAAGTCCGCCTGTATACCACATCTGCCGAGCGGGAGAAGACGGAGAACCTAGCGACATTATATTCTATAATTGTCTCACTGGAATACCTCGAAAGGGCATATGTGCGCGATAGCGTCTCAGGTAAAGAGTGAGGCCCACCCAATTCAATTTTAGGTGGGGGTGTTGACGATAGATACGCTCCGGCATGCATCAAGCTTCTAGCTCAATACAAGAGCTTGATGAAGCTCGTGGGAGATGATATAGGCGGTGTGGAGACATTCATGAAGCGTTTCAAGGTGGGCCCATTGAATGACAATCTCATGGTCTTGTCTGATTCTGTCAGATGGACCATCCGGCCGCGTTGCATCGTCTGACAGTGGGCGTACCTGCAACAGTAGAACATTCGTCAGAAGCTACCGAAGGTGGATCAGAGACTGGAAAATGGGTCGCAGAGACCACCCAAGTGAGCCTTACCACATCTGGCGCAGGGAAGTACTGATGGATAGTCCTTTATCACCTTTATGGATGCGCTCAAACTCAACCTGAGGGCAAAAGATCAATTACATCCATTCTTGACGGAACTTATGACTGGGTATTCGAGATTTAAAGGGAGTCAAGAATGGGAAGGAAGGGCTAAAATCTTGCATTGGTATGTTGCATTTCCTTAATAAGCACTTGCAGCGGATGAGACGGGCATGGGCTGATCATAAGGCTGATAGAGTTGAACGCCATGAAAGCAAGCGATGAGATATCAGAGGAGCAATCTAGACAGGTGGGTTGTCTGTGTGAGAACATCACACAACGCGCTGATACATATGTAGATGCTATTCGACATCGAGCACGCTTATAACGAATTCTTCCGCTCATTATCTGGTAGACCTGGTCAATGACGAGACGATCTGCGGCCACGTCTACATTTCCCATCATACGACTCTTGACGAATTTCAATGCATTGCATGTTGTATCGCCAGGTCTAGGCGGAACGCTCGAGGTTATGGTGATGGTCCGAACAGGATCTCTGGGCCTTCGCCCTCCCCTATTTGTATCTCGCTCCTCGAGCGCTCCAGATTGCCCACAAGTGCCCTGGCCACGTCTCGACCAAGTTTGTCAAGACTCGACACGCTATCTGACTTGGCCATACCCACGCTCACCCTACTTATCCACCTGCCTATCCCTCGCTCGTCCTCACCAGCTCTCCCGATAACTTATACCACCTTCATGGCTGAACGACATGACCATCCACTCACCCTCTGCCCCGGTGTGAAGGCGCGAGCGCATGACTCTATCTGAAGATCTTCGCCGGTATGAAGACAGCAGAGGTGGGGACGGTCCAAGAATCAGTCGGGCGGTATAAATGACCGATCTCTGAGCTTATAGTGAGGGGGAATGGGCAATATCGATGGAAGAGAGGGTATCAAAGCGTCCCTCGATTGACAGAAAAGACGGGATAAGGGGAAAGGCTGATCAAAAGGTGCAGGTAGGGTAGATGAGTGATAGATGAGGTTCACCAAAGAAGAGAATACGTACGGAACCCATCATACCCTCTTGCTAGAATCCTGCTTCTAGCACCATCCAGTAGTCATCCGGGACCACGTCCACGATCACCTCCGACGTACATGTTATCCACTAAGCGGCCTCTCCCCGGATCACATAATACATCCTGTTCCCGAAAGACGATATCCCACCTCCACCTTGACGCCCCATCTCGCACTTGTCGTGAGACCCTCTCGGCCCAAAGTCAAGTATGGCGCAACAACCGCAGCGCCGTCCTTGTCGGAATCTCGCGATTCGTAACTTTATCATTTCACTCTTCGACGGATAAAGTCGAGGGATAAGACCGGTGCGGATTACGCTCATGAGCTTACACCGTAGATACTGCCCCGGTAGGGCGAGATCTCTTCTCGCTTGTCAAAGTACATTTGACCGGTGGTAAGCCGGTCAAAGGAGAAAGGGGAAGACGAGGATTGTTCAAGAACTATCGTCAGCCATCTGAACGAGGGTCCGAGCGGTATTGAGTGCAATGAGCGGAACATCTGGACTAGAGATGTGAAGGGTCGGCTCTCACCTTAGGGTTAGAAGTCCCGCGGGACGTAAAAGACGATCAGGCCATACTTGGACCTCTTCACGGGCGTCTTGGAGGCTGACAATTGGATTGTACGAGATTAGGCAGGTGGAGGGTTGATTTGGGGTCGTCTAGACAGTCCAAAATGGGAGCAAGGCTGAGCAGGCCAGAGGACAGGGAGAGGACCGCAGGGAAGACATATCGGTCCAGAGATGGGTGGTAGAGGTCCACGCTCGATGATCAATGAGGACTGGAGGAGATGATGGGTGAAGGTTGAATGTCGAGCAGGGTTTCAACTTTTCTAGACGCGTCCAGACGGGTGACTGGACTGAACATCCTCACCCACTGCCGTCCTTTTACAACCATGTGTGTTTGGCTCAAACTGCAAAGAGACGCATACCTAGGAGAGAGGCATCGTCCTGGATCCATCTGACCTCTATGCATAGCGTGATGTCTTGCTTTTGTCAAGTTGACAAAGGCTGCCGTTCTGGATCGCTCGCTCACGTGACCCTTTGGTCGGTGATTTGTTGGACAAACACGCGACTGACCTACTTTATGTCCATTTCAACCCGTATCCATCCATCTCGACTTACAGCAGACACCTATCCCTTGAGAGCTCCTTGATCGGCAATACTTCTTGGGCCAGACGGGTACACAGGTATCTTGCCGCATGCCGCGTCCATAAACATTCTCGACCGACCATGTCATCTGACACGCTCACTCCACCACCCTCAACGACCTCACCTTTCCGACCTATCCCCTATGCCGACCCTTCGCGGCGGACATCCTCAATCATCCAGTCAGACTTTCTGGCCCCTCCTCTACCTGCATCGACGTCTACCTCTGCATCATCCCGCAAAGGATCTCATGCTTCAATCTCTCAAACCTCTCCCCGTAGACGCGTCAGACAAGGTACACCTATACTCATCGATCCGGAGACCCAAAGCACTTCCGCAGAGAGAGATTTAGATCCTCATGCGTCCGAATACGTTTATACCACGACGACAATAGCTGGACCTAGCAGCTACGCAGCTCGTGCCGAGACCGGCTCGAAGACTGATAAAGGAGCAACGAGTGAAGGAGGGGACGAAGGCAGTGTCCTCTTTTCGGAGCAGGAACAGGTCGCTCAAGCTTCAGGTAGCACAATCGTCAAAGGTAATCTGGAGGATTATATTCCTCAACCGGACGACGTTGGAGTCGCCGCTACGACGGAAATGACCGAACCGACAGATACCACTGGGGAGTTTGTGGAAGATGAAGGAGATACAGGCGTCGAGGCGGAAGAAGAAGAGCGGAATGAGGACGAAGGAGCAGAAGGTGAAATGGATGAGTCGAGAGATAAAAATGACGAGGACGATGCCGATGATGGAGGAGAGATGACTCCAGAATGGGCCGGAGGTCCTGCACGGATCTCACATTTTATGGGTATAGCGACTCAGGGGATCAACCTGGATGGAGTCATGGAGATGCAAGATGGGTCCAGAAGGGAACGCAAGCGGAGAGTCGAACACGAGGCTGAAGAATCCGATGATGAACACTCGGAAGAGGCCGAGATGGACGAATCGTATCATTCGGGAGATTCAGAACTATACGAGATGGACCATCGACCTGTACTGGAACGTACGGCCATCAAGAGGGATATACGGAAATTTGAGGAGATTTTGGACAATTTCAGGGATGAAGAGACAAAAGAGAGACTGTACAAGGTGGTGGACCGGCTAGGCGAGGGTGCGTACTTCGAAAAGACGAAATGGGCACTAGAGCTGATGGACAGGAACATTCTCCTCGGTATACCTCGCACACGACCTTTTCTTCCATTTCTACAACAACTCTCAATGGGCCTGGACGCCAGATCAGCTCTCTTTCAACGAGATAGAGCGGTCAAGGAGTCGGGTTCCTGTGGCTCTGAAGAAGATCTTGGTCACCAGTAGTCCTGCCCGAATAGAGAATGAGCTGGCCATTTTGGAGAGTCTAAGGTGAGATCCTCTCAGTCGAGCCACAATGCCTGCTGAGCCCTAGGGGATGCCGGAATGTTTCAAAACTAATTACGGCGTTTCGAGATGGCGATCAAGTCATCATCGTCATGCCATATGAGCAATGCGACGATTTCCGTGTAAGCTCAATGTTATCTTACGTTGATAAAGCTGACTGTTAAGCACTTTTATCGACACATGGACACACTTGCCATGCGCGAGTATATGAAGTGTTTGTTGAGAGCTCTAAAGGATATCCACCAACGCGGAATCATACATCGAGATGTCAAGCCCGCAAACTTTCTCTACAATTACGAGAAATCCACAGGTGTCTTGTGCGACTTTGGCCTGGCGGAGGTGAGCTTGATTGCTAGCAATCCGAGAGGTCGGATGCGAGCTAACAATGCAGCGATACCATGCCCCGTCAAAGACCACATGTCAGCACGGACCCGCCTCACTCCAGTATTTGCACGGCAAACGAATCAAAACGAGCGACACTGCAATGGTCGAGCAAGCAGTCTATGACGCTCGGAAACGGTCAAAGTTGTCTGAATCAAAGATTGGTTTCTCGAGTGAAGACAAACGGCCGGCAATCAAGACGAATCGGGCGGGAACAAGAGGGTTCAGAGCGCCAGAAGTGCTGCTCAAGTGTCCCGACCAGAATGTCTGTGAGTGGTCGATTATTTAGGAGCAATCGCAGTAGCTGAGATCCAGCGATCGATGTCTGGTCCGCTGGCGTGATACTTCTGTCGATTCTCACTCACAAATTCCCGGTCTTCAATTCGAACGATGACACTGAGGCACTCCTCGAAATAGCGGCCTTGTTTGGCCGGTCGGCCATGGAGAAATGTGCAGTGTTACATAGTGAGCGGAGAGCCGACGAAACAAAGGGTATGTTTAGCTGACATGATAGATCGGACCATCTTGACAAATGTTCCCACTGTCGACCGCACGCCTGATAGTCTCACACCTGTTATTCTTCGTCTCAACCCACACATCTACACCCCACCACTACCTAGTCCTACGCCCGACGAGGCTCGAGAGCACATCGAAAGTATCGACCAAGCGATTGATCTATGCTCCAAAATGCTTCGAGTGGACACGACGCGTCGGATTACCGCTGCAAATGCCCTGCGACATAGTTTCTTCGAATATGACCACGCTTCAGAGGATGACGATAATGACACGGAATATGATCGGGCGTTCTTGGACCCTGTGGACCCGAGGGAAGGGAAATGTGGGCATCTCCATGGTTTCAGCGGCAACAAACGTGAGTGGAGTAGCCATGGACCTGGACCTAATGTCAGATCTTGCATACTTTGGCGATGATCTCGTGGAGATGCAATTTGGACAAGGCATTCCTCTATTCCACGACGAAAGTGAGTTTGACCACGAGACACGTCCAATCTAGAGTGTAAGGCTGATCCCAGTGTGCCCCGAACATGAACATTGGCAAGATAGGATGGACCAAAATGTCTTAGTTGTATCGCAGCATTTCCCCAGAGAAGAGGGAGGTACGACTCATGTGTTCGACGTGGGTGCTCCTGAGCCGGAGATTGTCTCGCCGCCGATGGTCAAGTCTGAGAAGACTGGGCGTGTCGAAAGTAAGGTGGATCGGGAGAGGACGTTGGTGGAGAAGGATCTCAATGTCGGTTCGGGTATCCCTCATCACAAGAGGGTCAAGCTCTGAGCAAGGTGTATGGACGGTCTGGCTGCGACTGTCAGAGTGTGGGGTGACTGATGACGCGAAAACGATTGTTTTGTAGATTATAATGACTTGTCAATATCATAATGAAGTGCATGATTCACGTAGAGATCCTTTGCAAAACGTGCGACAATAAAGGCATTATCGTGAGTCGTAATATTATGTGAGACCTTGATCTCTCCTTGATTAATGATGGGAGCGTGAGACGATTGGGTATCATTGCATGTCGAGGTAGTCGAGGGGTCGTGATTTACATTTTAATCGTTTCTGTTTATTTTCATCGACGAGCATTTTTTCCAGTTTATCGAGAACGTCTGGATCCTACTTATAAGCTCACCTCTTGACGAGTCGATTCTCAAAGGTGGAGACATGGTGAAGGACACTCACGTTGCCTTCTTTCCATTCGTATGGTACCCATTCATCTTCCAACTCTTTTTGAGCCATAGACCACATTTTGTTCCGAAAGTCTTTGATGGATCCAGTCCCATCGTTCTCCTCGTCGTGCTATCATCAGTTCGGAGTCGATTTCGGAGGTTGGCGGTAGTCGGCTCACCTTGATATTACGATGTACAGGCACGTTGCCTACTGTTCGGACGGGTGCTCTGCCATCTTCATCGTCGTCGTACTTGTCTGTCTTTTTGGGTTCGTCTAGATATTGCAGGGAAGTTCGGAGTTGATTATACCTCGAAATAGGGTGTAGATGAAGCGCTCCTAGAGAAGTCAGAGTCATGCTCAGTCGGGTTCACCCTCGACGCAGCGTACCATCAAAGATTTGACCAGAGTAATAACCCGTCGCGCTGGGCACCGGCTCACTCCTCAACCGCATCTTATCACCCCATTTCTTATCCTTTTTATCCTTCTTATCCTTCTTCTTCTTATCATTCTTCCCCCTACTCCCACTTGGACCCTCGTATCCACCCATCAAATCCCCATCACCATTCAGATCATTCACATCTTGCGTGTAACCCAACTCTGACGCTCGATCATACCTCCATACATCTGTACCTCCATCAATCGGAATTTCCACCTCAACCTTCCCTATATTCTCCTTGACCCTCGTGGTGATCCGTTTCCCGCGGTCGTAGGCCCAATCGGAGACTTGGATGGTGTTGGTATGCAAAGGATATTGAAACATTTGAATGTTCGGAAACAGATTTGCACACATGTAAATGGGCAATGTGGCTGCTATCTCATCATCGTCGGATTCACTATCACTCGCTTCGTCAGGTGGGAAAGGACGACGTTTGAGATCAGGCATCTCGGGCGAAGGAGACCGAGGAGGAAAGTCCATGGGCACGTCGTCGTTGGTTGTGTCCGGTGGGAGGGTGTTGGTCGGATCGTCACCTCGGTCGGGAAAAGGATCGATTGCTGAAGGCATGACTTCTGGCGTTGGATCTGCCAAGGGCTCGGCGTCGGGGTTTGCAGCTGACATGGTGAGATGGTGTGTCTGATGTCGATAAAGTGATTGTCAGTGAAGGCTGAATTTTGGTGAGGTACCGCTGATAGCCGAGGAGCCAATTCGAATAGGCACGTCAAACGCCCCCTCGACATATACAGTGCGCCTATCTCATTTGCCGCCCAGTGTCGTGGTCGTTTCAGCATCAGTCAGTCATCGCATCGATCATCCACACAACGCAGACACTCACCTGTTCTTCACCTATCATCATACACCTCTAACGCCATGTCGAGCTCAGCTCCATCATCAAGTTCCTCCTCCTCTTCCTCTTCACCATCTTCATCCTCTGTATCGTCGTCCTCCGGCCCCTCGCACCACTCTGCACACCACGACACCAACTCCACGCCACCGCCCACCTCCACCCCATCCTCTTCAACCCTCCACCCCCTCTTACCTCCCATACACCCCCCACCTACCGGCCCAGGCGTCCTTGCAGCTGAAATAGACCGATATGCTATCCACAGAGACCTCTACGCTCAATCGCGACCTCGGTCCGACATCCCCGAAAAGTGTTTCACGTTTTGCAATCAACGTGCCGATACCGCACCTGTATGCCGAAGTTTTTGCCTGCGTAAACGTAGTATACTCAATACACAAGCGGAGGATCTGGCAAAGTTGCGTCCGCCTAAACGCCACGATACAGTGACGGCGACGGCGGGACTTTCAATCAAGAAGACTGAAGAGAGTCAAAGCGGTGGATGGTTTAGCTGGTCGCCGTTTGAAGCGCTCAAGAGGAGGTTGGACCCTTACTCTATAGTGTACATCAAAGGTACACCGGATGGAGTCGTGGGGAGGTATATGGAAGAGATGGAGTACGATGATGGGCAGTATGATTTTGGAGCCATATCACGAGGAGCGGGATCTTTGGCCAAAAGACGTAGAGAGGAGAACCGATGGGAATGGTTAGATTGGGGGGATCATGGGTGAGCACATGTCACTTTCCGGGAGAATCTCCGCTAACATACACATATAGGTCATTACTCTATCTACCCCTTACATCGCTGTTCTACCCTATCCTGTCTATACCCCAAACTCTCGATCGGGTATTCTCACCTTCCAAAATGTTCCTCACTCGATATGCCGAGTCATTCAATGACGGGACCCAAATACGAGCATACGAACGATTCAAAGAAGAAGCTACGAATGGAGGAGCCGGGAAATTATTGATGAGTGTCCGAGGACATTGGGCAAAACAAGTCCAAGAGAGGATAGACGAGTTGGAGAGGGAAAAGTCGGAAAAGATGGACAAGATGAGAAAGATGGGCAAGGATATGGATGGCAAAGAGGTGGATTAGTAGAAATAGTAGAAATATCAGAGGGCGTCAATTTTCAATCCGGATGACGTTCCGTTCAGAGCATAAAGTAGCAGTGTGTAGCATAAGCCCAAGCGCGACGTAAGCTTCCATGTATCATGTCTCATTCCGAGTCTGATGGCAATCATACTAGCTTGCAACTTGCAAACAAAGTCGCCAATGCATTCATTGAGATGTCACGTAGCACGCCCCTGAGCAGGCCACGGGTAGGACCTCATGTGTGCATGCAGAGTGAGAAGAATATGAAGAAGAATGTGGAATCAAAATGAGGAGAATAGTAAATGAAAGGGTATATAATCCGTAAATCCATCATTCCCCAGAGAAGATATCTCCTCGTATCCATGTCCATATATGTATAGTCTGAGATCCGACGTGCCAATTATTGATGGTTCACACTGACGTTGGCGAGACCTGTCCATCAGCCAAGGCGCCACAGTGCACGGCAAACCAACCTTGAGTGACGCTATCAACACTTGACGATTCGTAGGTACTGGCGGGTCTTCCCGTCAAGTTGACGCTGGCCCTGACATCATGCTGACCGGGAAAGTACTGCCCAGTAGCAGTGTTCGGACTGGAAGTCGCAGCTCCAGGCGAAGGCGGAACTGGGCCAAATGCGTTGCCCCCACCCATCAACGCCCTTGAAAAGTTCAAAGAGGTGATATCGAGTGATTGGGTCCGGGCAGAAACTGATCGCGCGTTGTGAGTCGGAGCATGATGGCTCGCCATTCGAACTTTTTCCTGAATCACCGGATCAGAGTCCCGTTTGGAAGGCTCATGTTCTGCTCGAGCAGCAGATTGAGCCGGAGCTGGAGGTTGCCATACGTCCTGAACCCTCTTTGGATCATGATAACTCAATGGGCCTGCGAAACCCAGCGAGTCGTCTAATGACCGGAAAGCGGGTCCGACCTGAGACACGCCGCCATTGAAGAGAGCCTTGACATCAGTCGTCACAGATACGGGTCGTTGACGACGCTCGACAAGCGATTCTCCCTCTGCTTCTGTCATGAGTATGGCTCTCTGTGTGAGTCACGCTGACATACCGGCAGGACCAGCCCCGGTGGACAAGAGCTTGCTGTTGAAGTGCGAAAAGGCATCAGCAAACGAATCGACTCGTTTATGCGGGGCCGACGGGAGTACTTGGACACCATTCTGGCTCAAAAACTCTTCAAGCGAGTCCCTCGCAGTCCCGAGGAAGTCGATATTGCTTCGCTGGCACCTGAACTTGAAGATGGCTTCGTCGCCTTGACCAAACTTTGCCGAGGGGACGATCGCAATCTGATGATCTCGCTTGACCTTTTCGGTAAAGATGATGAACTCAGGAGAAGTAGCGATTCTAGTCAGTTCCTGATTAGGCGGAACATGCAAGTCGGCTTCAAAGGGAACATGTTCCTGCATGGTCAGCTACAGAGATCATGAATGGAGAGCTCACCAAGAGCATTGCGGCCGCAATGTGAACTTGAGACTCGGGCCCAAAGATTGTAACGACATCACTGGCCGACTCCTTGTATGGGAACCGGACGAGCGAGTTGGTCTTGCCCTCGATGTCGTGGATGAAAATGCTCTTCTCACCAAGAAGCGTTCTGTGATATCGCCGAGGGATCGACACGGACTCGACAGTATAGTCCTTGTCCTGCTGTTCAGCTTGAGACACCCAGGTATCGTGAGGCTCACCTTCGGGTTGACCATCTCCATGACGCTCTGCTTCAAGCTTTCCAGATTGATCGCATTCTTCGCGGGTGTTCGCGCCACCACATTGTCCTCATTGTCCATGTACCCACCGAGGGCGGCAAACTCTTCAGCGTTTGAAAACTTCACATACACGCCGTAAAGCTTCATAATCCTCTGAATGTTCTTTCCGCCCACACCGATGATTCTCTTATGGTAGCTTTCCGGAACGTGGAAGGAGACCTCGGCCGGAAGTTCCTCTTGCAGCATGCTCAATCCTTGTATCGCTCCGAGATCCGAGCCGGAAATGTCCATGAGGAAGTTGTAGTCGTTGAACGTTTCGAATTTGATCTTGACTCCGGCGAGTTTCATAATCTTGTTGATCTTACCGTTCTTTTTGCCGGATATGAATTCACGGTGTTCGTTCGCCAGCTCGATCTGGAATCGGATTTCATGGTGGAAATTCTACTTTTGAGCTTGGACCACGAATGAAGCTTAGACAGACTCACGGCAATGACATCCAGCTCGAGGACCATCATGACGGCAGCTCGGACTTCCTGTTCCAGCCCGTGCATCTCGAAGCAGTTGCTCTTGAACACAACTTCTGCCCCAGTCGTATGCGAGATCCTCTTCAGGATCGGCTGCATTTGAGCCGGGTTGAGACTTGCTGAAGGCATTAGGACGTCGAAGGAAATCGGCAAGAGCCAGAATGAAGCGACGTAAAATTGGCAAGCGAGCGCCATGATACTTCGAATGGTCCTTTCGATGTTGACTCGGTGATCTCCAAACACGGTGATCAGACTGGCCTGCGATCCGACGGATGGGACCTGGACATACGTCCCGTTATCGCTCATGATCGCCTTGAACTCCTCGATCCGTTCCGTGAGAAGCCAGTCGAGTTTCCGAGGGAGAATGGCGGTATCTCGCGAGATGACCAGTTTGCTCTGTAAAATCAGCTCTGCGTGACTGAAGCGGAAATCTGAATGGACCTTTTGCATGGCGACGTTGAGCAGCATGTCTCGTGCTCTTTGGACGCCGAAAAACTCTCCAGTGATCCAGACCTGGTTAGACTTTCCCAACATGCCTTGTTCCCCGCTGTGAACACTGAGACCAGGATGAGGACCTGACCCATACGGTCCGCCATTAGTCACGCCCATGCCCATGTTCATGCCTCCTCCCATCTGCATCCCCATGGCCATGCCGTTTTGCATTGCCATAGGCCCGCCGCCTAGACCCACGTGCATGTGTGTTTGACCTTGATATGGGATGTTCATGCCCATTGCCATGCCATGTTGTCCGTGACCCATGTGCATAGGATGTCCGCCGCCAGGACCCATTTGTGGGCCGTGAGTACCCATATGCTGACTGTGATGGCCAGCATGACCGTGACCAGGTCCGGCCTGGTGCTGATGCATGCCAGCATTTGGTGACATGTTCATCGGCATCGGACTGGTCATCCGAGACTGGTAACTGCCCGTCATGTGTGACATTTGCGACATTCCAGTGTGGTTCACCGACATTTGACCGTGGCCTTGCGGCATACCGGTCAAGGGTGCGGGTCCAGGAGGGTAGTGGTTGATGCCGGGTCCAGTATAAGGCATCCCACGACTGGCTTGAGGGTTGATGTCCATAGGCTGGGGCGAGTAGGGGTACTGGACATGCTGATGAGGGTTGTAGATTGGTCCTTGGTTTCGGTTAGGTTGGGGATGATGTTGACCATAACCAGCGAGTGTTCCCCCCATACCCATACCCACACCTCCGCCTCCTTGCATGCCCCCCATACCCATGCCCATGTTCATCCCACCTCCCATCGGCATGTTGTGCATCGGCATATGACCGGTGTGTTGCACCGACACCGGTCCCATGCCTAGGCTTCGGTATCCCGCAGGCTGTGTACCGGGCTGAGGCGGGTTCAGCACGCCGACCAGAGGAGTGGGATAGTATATGTTTGTTGCAGTCTCCTCCTGGATTGACTGAATGACGCATCGTTTCCGAGACGCGATTATGGCATGTAGCTTGTAGTCGATATCGCAAGCTTCCGAGTGCAAGCCAGACTACATTTTAGGTGTTATACGCGTTGAGACGGCAGCACTCACCAACTCATCAAGCATGACCAGCAGTCGAACTTTGGCGATCTCTACACTCTCAAGACCCCCAGTAATGACCAATTCGCACAGCCGCTCCGTCTCCAAGCCAAATGTGACCGTTGCTGAGGTATTCGGTCCTGCATTTCCAGTCGACAGTACGTCAGGGGTCTCCGTCCTTGTCGATTCGCTCAGGCCTTCAGCCGGGACTGCTCCATCGACGCTGGGAGGT
Organism: Papiliotrema nemorosa; assembly: GCA_032158125.1. Taxonomy (NCBI): domain Eukaryota; kingdom Fungi; phylum Basidiomycota; class Tremellomycetes; order Tremellales; family Rhynchogastremaceae; genus Papiliotrema; species Papiliotrema nemorosa. The sequence continues at coordinate 218,333 of JASKOT010000024.1, forward strand.
GCACTGCCATCTTCTGTCGCTGTGGATGTGGTTGGTTCTTCTCCGTTTGTCTTCTTGGGTGGATCGTGCACCGCCTGACCGTCCGCAGTCGCAAGTACGGTCCCTCCGACTCCTCCTGTCGTGTCGAGGTTGACGACAGAGATGAAAGCGCGACTGTCGGCTGCGATGGAGTCCAAACGTCTTTTTACATCCGCCTTGAGAGGCGAGACTATCGCGAGGGGCTTCTCCAATATATCGGTCCGAGCCACCTTGAGGACTGTCCGGTTATCTCGAGGTATCTCCCGCAGGATAGCTCCACGAGCAGCCATGACAGATTGGTATCCTCCCGACAGGTGAAAGTTCCATACCGTCGTTGCCGGCACAGGAGAGTCCGCATCTGCTTGACCACCCAAGGAAGCCGAAGCAGGGTTGCCTAGATCCACATTGGTCTGCTCCCTTGTGACTGTGACCAGGCATCCCTCTCGGGATGTAACCTCCAAAGCTAGCTTCTGTACCGCCTCCCAGTCTTGTTCTATCTGCGCACTGGTAGTGAGTGGGGCTGAAGAGGCTGGTTTTTTGGTCGGTGTGGTAGCAGAGGTCACATTGGGCAGAGGTACCGAAGAGAGATTTGCGGAACCTGGCAAGTTGACGCTAGATGAAGGAAGAGGAGAAGTGGACCGTAGTGAATGTTGTGCAGGTCGAGGGTAGCTGAAAGAAGTGGTGTAAAGGTCCATGGTGAATCAGAGTGTAGCTCGTTGCGCTTTTTCCGGGATGTGTTGCAAGGGGGATATGATGGTGGATGCAAAGAGGTATCTGTCGTGCGGGGGGTATGCGTTGAGATGCTCTGACTATAAGTATGACTTTCATGTGGTCGTCGAATGATGGTGGTGAAGCACGGGAAGGGGGAAGAGGGAGATGAGACACGAGGAAGCGGGCAATGAGCGTGAACAGCCGAGAGGAAGGTCGCAAAGCATCACACGGCAACCCGCAAGAGCAAGACTTGAGCTAAGAAGAAGGCCCAGCAATGGTGAGACGAGGGACGAAGGTCAGGAGTTGTCCGACTAGGTCTCCTTGAATCACGCTTACCGTGACTCAGAAGACCTAAGCCGGGTCGCGGCAAAGACAATCAATCACGTCCACAAAGGTAGCTGCGCCGGAGCGCGGAACACGCCTGGACAGGATGACTCACCAGGTATGTACTGAATTCAAAGACTGAGATATCGTTCGTACGGGGTATGGCAGAATGCTACTGCAGTCGGGTGGGATGGGGAGGCTCGACGTGATTGATTAAATGCAGGATATAACCGAAGCGAATCGTTAAAATTGACCAGAAAACGACGCGACAAAGGGAGTCTGGGTATGCACTGTCCGCGATGCAGGGGTCTCGATAGGATATAGAGGAACGAACGAATGACGATGGTAAGAGGATATACCAGTAATGTAAACAATGGTGACGAGGAATCGAGAGAAGGGGGTACTCGTAGGGGTGATGGAGGTGAATCATTTGAATCACGACGGACGGCTGAAGTGGCATCTCTCGCCATTCTTCCTCTGAGCCTGAAACGCCGTCTGCGGCCCAGTCGTTCTGTCACATACGTTTGAGCCTTCTTGCCTCGCTATTTCGGGAGGAGTTTCATACTGCTCGCCCATGATCACACGGAGAAGCACCATTCAGCTTGTAGTACCCATTGACACGTACTCGAGATTCTGTGGGTGATGCTCTCGTTGGGACATTGCGACCCACCCATGTGTGAAGTAGACTCCGTTCCTAGGTCAAAGTAGCAGCCTAGGTATGACAATCAGCCAGCGAATTACCTTTCGCCGGCCCGTTCCGGGATGGCTGTTCACCGGGATAAAAGTGCAGCACAGTTGCGGTTTAGACGGCAATCGTCACTATCCTCGTTTTGACGGGAATGGCCGATTTCTGGGGAGTCCATTCACTATGAGAGGCCACTCTTTACATCGAGCCAGGTTACTTTGTCGGGATTGTATCCGTCGAACACTACCGCTGAGATCGCCTCTGACTCGCCAGGCGTCGAGGTGACATCCCTTGCAAGAAGCACGTTGCGCCCAACGAGATGCCACCTTGTCGCTGCTTCGGCCCAGTCCTTAGCACTGTGTCTTCTGTAAATAGAGAGAAAATGCCCTTGAAGGGCCGAACTGCACTGACACAGTATTGATGATCCGTTTGCTTGACATTGCGGCTTCCGATGTGAGCGAGTACAAGCTCGAGTCTCACTCAGCCGGGCTGAAGCGACCGAACCCCGGTATGACTACGAGAGATGAGGCGGACCTCCCGGTACTCGGATTATCTCGCTGCGTCGTTTCGCCATCAGGATTCCTCCTAATATGGAGATGCCTGCTTCACATAGGTCAGGACGAGTGGCAAAGTGTCCAGCTCTTCCTTCCGTCGACAATTCCTCCCCAGCCCTCTCCCCCTTTTCAACGCATACCTTGGTCCCCAAGGGTATTCTCAGGATGTCCAAAAAAACCTGCACTTCTCGCATAGTTTGTCCGATCGTCATCTGTGCGTTCCACTCGCTGCGAGAGACCCATTTGCCACTGAATGTCGCGAGAGCTCCTCCCCCTGCGAGACGGAAATGCGTCGCCAAGGATCCCCTCGAAGAGCACGAGGAGACGTGCCGTAACATTTCAGTTCACTCGCGGCGCAGCATAGTTCTCGGACCACACGGTTCTGATCATGCAACTGCGATCGGGTCGATCGGCTTGGCGAGAGTCGGGGTATGATGGATCGTGACATCACTGCCACATTTTGCCACCCTACCCTCTCAGGGGCTCCCATCAGCGGGAATCAGAATGAAATTACGTAAAGCTGGAATCGGCACTAATTTTGCCACCGAGATTAAGACTACTCTGCGCTAAATAATGTGTGACGGGGCATCGCCTCCACCACAAGTGTTTCCCCTCCCCCCCAATCACCCAACACCACCACTTGCATCTGCCCAACTTTTTCCATCGGCCCATGCATTCAACCTTTCCTCCTCGGGATCATCGACAGCCCCATCAACAAGAACCCATCGACTAGTACAACGTTCAGGACTATCAACAGACGACCATCCGGCCCAAGTAGGATCATCCCCGAACCGAGACCGAGCCCAGGCGGAACAGTGAGCGGAATTTCGGGCTTGCATCCTTTCCCTGTGGCTCCAACGCCCACCTCCTTTTTCCTGTGTGTACAGGGCATCAAGAGCTGATCGCGCGTGTGTAGCCCGACGAATTTCCAAGCTACTGGGCTTTAAATTCGACCATCAACCCTCAGACTAGCGTCCTCCACCTACACCGACGTTCCACCGACGGCATCACAGCGACGCCTTCTTACTTCGACCCGTAGTTCATACCTCACCTTTCACCAACGCTCGCACCATGTTCGAGAAGCACTCTGACAGTCCGCCATTATACGACGACTCGGAGAAACACCTTTCAAGTAGAGGGTTCCATGAGTCTGCCGAGTTTCTTTCGGATAAAGCGGTCGAATCTCTCCGCGCAGTGACCATCCAGACCGAGACTCATGCTGCCCACGATAGCGATGATCTTAAGTCTGAGCTCAAAGGAAAGAGGATTTGGAAAGTGGGCGGAGTGGGAATGTGGGCGTATGAAAAGGACGATCATCATGAACAGGAGAAGAGACGGATTTGGAGGGAATTTGGGGAGAAGCACGGTAAAGATGAGTGGATGAAGGCTGCTCGAGCGAGGACTGATTGGTACAACAAAGGTGGGGTATCACCTTGACGCGAATTTGTGATCTCTCGCTGAGTCGTAGACTCGCACGGCGTGAAACCGTTGATCAGGTGGAAGCTGGTCGAAAGGGGTGGAGCGTTCCCTGACGATGCGCTACCTATTGGACACGAAGCGAATGGAGCTTTCCTCTACGCATGTAGGGCATGGTTCCAGGGTGGTCTGCATCTCGGCAAGCAAGTCTGCCCTAGTCTTGTTGCAAAGTTTGTCACTGACAGACCAGGGCCGGCTCACATCTGGTCAACAAGGCTTCAATCTCCTGGGGCGGCGCAGAAAATACCCTTGATATCTTTGAAATTCTCTGCGGTCCCTCGGACGTTACGCAGCTGCTGCAGTGGCGAAGTTATTCTCACGGAGAGCATGCCAATGTTGATGGCTGGCAACCCGTCGAAGGAGGTCGAGAGCAGGACGGAACACCCTTGTTTATCGCAAAGGGAGAGTACGAAAGGTGAGTGTACCTTACGGAACTGCATCGAGTCAGTGCTGATACTTCAGTGGTGTCCATCCAGGCAGTGAGCTGATGAATACCCCGAGGACAGTTTGAAGCTGATTACAGAATGCCTGGTAAACGACGACCACGCTTGCATCGGGTTCAACGGAGGGGAACTATGGGTCCGCCCATTCCAAGTTCTCGCCTATTGCTCGACTCATCGTCGGTAGAGCCTTCTCACATGATCCCTCGATCAGTATATCACCGACGGATTGTTCCATTGTACGAATATACGCATAAGCCCCACTGGCTCACCTGATACGGTCTCATTCCTTGCCGATTCGACTGTATATACGATTCTCAATATGATCGGGGTCTGGGATTTCCGGTAACATACATACATACTCGCTGCGCCCTTCTCGAAGCATTAGACCCGGGACGGTGTAGAGAGTCATAGCATGAGCAGAACACGAAGAGCGAGAGGTCGCTGAAATTACATGCACGCATACGTGCCGAGCAGCTACTCTGCCTCTAGGAGAGTCACTGAATCAGACTGAATCAGGATTATTTGCCTGAATTATCCGCAAAGCGAGGTAAATAATGGTGCTGCTCGCACTCGGGCTGCCATGTCAGTGTTGTGCATAGAACAGCACAAGGAGAGGGCCTCATTAGTATACCCGGGATAACTTGTGCATGCAATTCTAAACGAAAAATTGACGGTTGCAATTGTGTACCCTCAGCAAACACGAACGAGAGGATAGATACGAGGGCGCATTCAACCACCCAACCTAAGGAGCGACGTGCCAGTCGAGCTTGTCGGCCCATTTCTTGTCTTTGAGCGTAAGCAAGACCTCTGCCACATCTTTGGCTCCGTTTCCGGACAAACAACTGCACCATCAGCACCTCTTGACCTCCTTGTGAGCAGACCAAAACTCACATGACGATATCCTGGTCTTTCGGCAATGTCTTTGCCAATTGCATACCTCCCCAAAGACCGTGTGATGACTCCAAAGCGGGAATAATACCCTCCAACTCGGTGACCATCTTGAATGCCTTGAGACATTGGACATCATCCGCGACGACGTATTCGGCTCTTCCGGTGTATTTCAGATGACTGTGTTCAGGACCGACAGAGTTGTAATCCAGACCTGATATCAGTGATTGAACGTAGTTTCGAGAGGGTTACCCACCGGCAGAGATGGAGTGTGTCGGAGTCAATTGACCAGTCTTGCTTTGAATGATGTATGAGCTTGCACCGTGAACAACTCCAATGACACCCTTGGATAATGTGGCTAAGATGTCAGTCACATTTATTGCGAGGATACACGCTCAGTGCTCACCTGAGTGCAAGTCAGTGTCAATACCATGGCCTCCTGCTTCGACACCGATCAATCTGACCGAAGGATCTTCGATAAAGTCGTAGAATGTTCCAATGGCGTTACTTCCACCTCCAACGCAAGCTACCACTGCGTCGGGCAGTTTGCCGGCCTTTTCTGCGAGCTGAGACTTGATCTCTCGACCAATGACCCTTTGGAAATCTCGGACGATTGTAGGGAAGGGATGAGGACCGATTGCTGAACCGATCAGGTAGTGTGTGGAGTCTAGTCGGGTGACCCATTCTCGCATAGCTTCGTTGACAGCGTCTTTCAGGGTTTGCGTGCCCGACGTGACTGCCACGACCTGAAATCAGTCGACGACGCGAGAGGTAAGCCTGCCTGAACTCACAGTACCGCCCAACATTCGGATCCTGAACACGTTCAACTCTTGTCTCCTGACATCCTCGGCTCCCATGTAGATCACACACTCCATACCGAACTTGGCACAAACGGTAGCGGTAGCGACACCATGTTGCCCGGCTCCAGTCTCGGCAATGATCCTCTTCTTACCCAGTCGCTTCGCAAGAAGGATCTAAGGATCAGCTGTCTACTACACCCAGAGACGTCGTGCGGCTCACTTGTCCAACGGCGTTATTGATCTTGTGAGAACCGGTGTGATTCAGATCCTCCCGCCTGCTAGTGAGCTAAAAGTCCTTCTTAACTCTGCGGCAACTTACTTCAACCAGATCTTGGCTCCACCCATCTCCTCTGTCAACCTCTCTGCCAGGTAGAGCTCCGAAGGTCGGTTCATGTACCCATACATGTCCTCAAACTCTTTCCAGAAAGCCGGATCATTGCTAGCCTTGACATACGCCGATTCCAACTCCGCCAGACAATCCACCAGCGCCTCAGGGACGTATGCACCCCCGAACAAGCCGAATCGAGAGGGCAATTTGCCTTCACCGTTGACTTTGAGCTCTTCCTTGGCCTCGGGCTCAGTCGGGGGGATAGGGAGTGGTGCAGGTGCTTCTCCATCTTTATCCTTATTCAATCGACCTAGTGGTCTGCTCTCTTGTCCCTTGAGCGAAATCTCCCGACAGTACGCCTCGAGAGCCTGAGGAGCATTGTTTCCTTGATGCGCTTCCAAAACGACCTTGATGATCTTTGATCCGACCACGACACCGTCTGCTCCGGCAGCAGTGACGAAATCAAAGTGTGTTCGGTTGTCAATACCGAAACCGACGGCAAGAGGGGCGGTGGTGAAGGTTCGAATACGAGCGAGGAGTTCGGGTAGACCGGCAGACATGACTGTACCGGCTGATGATCCTGTGACTCCCATCTGGATGTCAGGACGACCCTGCAATATTTGTTCCGCCAATGCTCACCTTGGAGACGACATAGATAAAAGTGTCAGCGATGCTGGTCAAAAACTTGACTCGGTCAATGCTCGTCGATGGGGCGATCAGAGGGACATAAGACATTCTGTATGATCAGTCTTGTCTCTCGAATAGGCACGGATCTTACGAGGAAGAAGTACAGATGTCTCGGAATTTGAGAGCTTCCTCTGGAGGCAGATCAACCATGATGAAACCGTTGGCTCCTGCTGATCTGGCATCTTGCACTGCTTTCTCCTCGCCGTAAGCGATCAAAGGGTTGTAGTAGCCTGGAGTGAGTATAAATACCTGTGAACAGTACCGACTCACCCATGAGCAGGACAGGGGCTTTCAACCCTTGCGCTCGAGCTTCTTTAATGTATCGCAGACAGTCCGGGTAATGAACATCGTTCTCAATAGCCATCTGACCATTATTCATGCGTCACGTCGATATGGGGGTGGACTGACCGTGTTGGCTTTCTGGATGACGGGTCCATCGGCGATAGGATCAGAAAAGGGGATACCGAGTTCGATCACGTCCGCTCCACCGGCTTCCAGAGCCAACATCAACGGGACTGTGCTGTCTGCAGTGGGGAAACCAGCCGTCAAGAAGGTTACAAAGACGCTGAAAATCAGGACACTATTCCGGGACGAGCGACATAGAATCCATAGTAAACTCACGCTTCATCCTGATTGTCAGTGGAATGTCTAGGTGGAGATGCTCGCTTCATTTCGGCTCACCTTTGCCTTTTTATCCGCAAAAGTCTGTTTCAATAGTTCAGACATGTTGACAAGGAAGATGGGATGGAGTGTGAGGGAAGAAGTGAGAAGGATAGATGAGAGGAATGATATAGATGAATGAAGGTCGATGGTCGAATGGACTTTTCGAGTCGGGCCGAGGGGGGAAATCTCAAACGGCGACTCGATACCTTGGGGCCCAATACCATGGCACAACACATGGGCTCAGCGATCGATCAGGCAACATTATTCTTGCTATGAGTCGAATGGGTCAACCTTGCGGATGAGATGCAATTGTTCTATATATATGCATCTCGAGACATATGTTCACACACTGCGTCTGGTCCGTCTCAATCAGAGTTTGGCCCAAACCCCGACGCTCTATCGGTCCATCCTTGTACCCCCAACAACGCTCCTTCTCTCTTCAAATCACCCCATGTCTTCTCCCTCAGTCCTGACCCAGCTGTGACTGCAGGTGCGGAAGTAGGTACGAGCGCAGGAATTGGTTTGGTAGATACATGTACAAGAGGTAAAACGTCCGATACAGCAGCTGGCCACGCTTCAGGCAAAACTTTAAACAGGACATTCTTCACAGCTTTGGCGGTATCTCCGTCGAATCGGAGCTGAAGGGATATGTCGCTTTCCGGCACATTGGCTAAGGAAGGACATTCTTTCTTGACGAGTCGAATTGTTTCCTAAGATTAGCGCCGCGAGGTGCTGGGCTACGATGGGCTTACCGCTGCAGTGGGCAGGAGAGGACCGATGAAAGCGTCCCTTCCGTCAGTAGGGAGATAACGACTCAATCTTCTCATGGTATCAGTCTGAGTGCCCTGCTGGAGTCGGGTGTGTACGATGAACTTGGGGGATTCCAACTCCATGTCGGACAGAGTGGGCGAAAGAGGGGTGGACATCTTGTGCTTGCGGACGACGTTAACGCTCATATCAGGCTTTAGACGTAGAAATGGCAGAGAGACAGATGGTACGATGCGTGGTCGAGTTTTATAGACCTGAAGAACGTTCCAGAGGATAGTACACTGAAGGGATCATCGCATGAAAGGTCGGTCGCGTCGCACAGAGTTTCAGCATCCTTTGACCGAAATGGAGATCGACGGTGGGCATCCCCTGGTAATCGTCGCCGGCTCGTCAGAGAACAAGAGGAAGTGCAGTAGATCATGTCGGGATCATCGGTCGGTGCCGTGCCCAATCGATGATAGTCCTGTTCTAGTGTCCCTCATCGTATGCACCAGCTGCATACTGATAATTACACCTAGCTCAAACCGTCCCTCATTCCAAACTCAGATTCTTCAGCCTGGCACGCCCAATCAACCAGACATCTCCCAGCGCCCTCTCACATTCACTCTTCCATTCATCGCTGTCCGTGCTCTTGATCATCTTCTCCACTTCCTCCGAGTCGACTCCGGGTGCGGTCGTCAAGAAATCCTCAGGTAACGGATCGGGCGATACTTCCAGACCTAGGACTCGTTCCATCTCCGGGACAATAGCTGATCGAGGTCGACCGTTGACAAAAGTGACAAAGCGCAACCCGGGATACACTGTGCAATATAGGTTGTTCAGATGCCGCAGACTACACTCAGCACGCTTTTACTCGTGCGTTAACACCATCTCACCGGTCGAGGACTACCCGCGGTGTGGCAGGACCTGCACCCTGTTCTTTCCCACTCAATCCGCTGACTTTTGGCGCTCCAATCATAGGATGTCCCCCTATAAATTCGGCCTTTTGATCCCACGTCCAGTCATTGGCAACTCCAGCGCAGATGTCAACGAGCTCATTGTATGATGCTGGAGGTTCTGTTCGAGCTGTGAGACGGAGCAAAACGCTAGGCACGAGGAGATTCCGGAGTGCTGGGGTCGGTTCGAAGAGGAGCGAGAGGAGGGTAGTGAGGACATTCGCATCGTGGCAGTCTTGTAGCTTGAGTGTCGAGGTGTCTACTGGTAGTTCAGACATGGCGCGGATGGGGATGTGAAAGCTGCCAGTGGAGAGATAAGAGGGACGTTCTGGTGGACCTCCACCTCGCGTGGGCGAGATATCACTGGCTCACGTGATACAATTCTCGAGCATCTGCATTGACCCCATGCATATCGAGAGCAACATGCGGATGAACGAAGCTGAACAAGTACATGGGAGAGATGAGGGTCAGTCATCGTCGCCATGCAAGAACGACAGCGGCAGCGCCTCCGCGATATGAGTCAGTCAGATTCCTGACCCTGGCTTCGTGTACCCAGTCTGACTCGAGGCAAGGGATTTCCCCTCGGCGCCCTTCAAAATTCCACAGATAGATTCGACGGCGGTAATTCAACATCCTTAAGTCGAGCTCCACTGAAGATTGTGTCGATGTGACTGGGACTGGCGAGAAATGATCATTATTGCTAGCAGGGTCCCAATGCGTTGTATCGGCCCTGGATATCGAGGCGGTGCTTCTTAGTTGGTAGTCCCTGTATCGGACATAGTGGGCGACGATCTTTGTCGTTGTGAGAAGTCGAGCTCAATCCGGCGGCCTACGAAGCGTCACGAGGAGCCCTCGTGGTCAATACAGCAGGTTGCAAGAGGCTCCAATTTTCAGAGAGTCTGGGCTTGGAGGTAGACCCTATACCTCGGACGATCATGCCATGTGCTAAGGTTGTTGTACAGCAATAATGCGAAGCAGCATTCCAGAGTATTGCAGCTTGAATTTTCCTGGTAGAGTTGCCATAGGCGGAAAATGTGCAGCAACAGCGTATCGACCCCGAAATCAAGGGGGGGATGGCGTGTGACGTATTGAGCTCTGCCTGCCCCACTTGCGCTCCAACTCCAACTCCAACTCGCTTCGACTATTGTAGGCAAGGCTCAGTTCAAAGACCAGAGATCATCCGACCCGACCTAGGTTATAGCAGAGATGCATGAGCGCCGAGATTGCAGCGATCAGACCCCGTCGTTTTTCACCCCCCAAAACTCATTCAAGCAGGTAGAGACGGGAGACAAAGGGAAAGTCCTTTGACGTCTCGAGCCTTGTACATCACCCACCACGCATTTTGACATTTCGACTGCAGCCACTGTTCGTGACTTTCGACATTCACTTCACTTGATCCGACGTTCATCTCGACCTAGATTTCAATTTAATTGTGTAGAATCCGGTTCGACTTAGAAACAGATCTCGACCCGCCCCCGGCCCAGACGATATCTACGTGCGACATCCCACACAAGCGACTCATCCGCGCTTCAGTCTTACTCCCCTCTCTCAGATCCATCCTCGTTGCTCTCGCGCCAAGCGCATTTTTCAATCCCCTCTTTACGCCTCTGCGGATAGAGAAGCAGAGAGAACAATAAAAAAATCATGTGTGAGTAGTGCTCGTGATGTTTTGATCCGCACTTGCTCGGTTCGAAAGGGGGGTTTTATCCTCGGTCTGCCCCTGTCACCCTCCCCCCTGTCCCCTGCCCTTACACCGCATTCCCTCACGAATCTGGGATCTCCTTGTCCGCACGCAAACCCTCGTAGTCCCCCGCTTGTGCATGGGTCCCTGCTGCATCCACGCACCATCATCATCCTGCGTTGAACACCTCCCTCCCTTGCGCCGATTAGTCGGAGGAGAGCAAAATTGCTCAGGCGGACGAGGGGGCTGCGCACTCTTTTCTTTCCCGCTTCAAACCCATCGCACCCATTCACAACATTTCACCCAACGTCTATCCGCATCCATCCAACCTCATCCTCAGTCTCTCTCTTCTATCACTGGACAAGAGCATACCTGCACAACTCCCATCCCTTCGTTTGACCCTCATCCATCTTGACATTCCTTCCCAAACCCTATAGTCGACCCACGCCCAACCTTTCCCATCATGTCAACCTCCGATGTGGTCGTATCGACGTCTGACACTTCTTCTATAGCCCAATCGTCGACCTCCGCCGACGTTACCTCGTCTACCTCGTCTGCCGAAGTGTCCAGCACTTCTACGACGTCCAGTACCTCCTCTGCGCCCACGTCTTCTTCTTCGACCACGAGCTCTGCTGGCGAAACAAGTTCAACATCCTCAACCACCAGCAGTGCAGGTGCCACTTCATCTAGCTCTGGCGCATCCGCCAGCAATGGGGCTAGCTCTGGAGCGACGAGCGCCAGCGCGACATCGTCCTCGACCACTAGTTCCGCTACGAGATCTCAAGTTGTGACTACCAGCTATGTGTGAGTTTGTCGCGCTTCCAGTATCCATGGTGACTCATCCGTCAGCGTGACCACTATCACGAGAGGCGATGGAACTGTTGAGACGTCTTCGTCTGCCGTTGCCTTCACCTCCAGCGTAGCCGTCGGTAGCAGTGGCGGAGGCTCCAACAGTGAGTATATCATTCAACGCGTTTCTATTCCGGGTCCAGCCCTAGCTTCTCCCTCTGTCTCACTTGATCTTCGTGCTAATGAAGTAGCCGCAGCAATCGCTGGAGGAGTTGTGGGAGGTGTCGTTGGTCTAGCCTTGATCCTTGGATTGGTCTGGTTCCTGTTGCGACGACGAAAGAGATCGCACTTGCACGATTTCGACGATAATATGGTTAGTTAGGCGTTGTGTGATATCAGATCGTGCTGATGAGCCAGTTTGATCCTCACCGACCACAAAACCACGCCCAAGTCGATCTCGCCGATGCTGGACACAACACTGTCGAGCCATTCTACACTCCCGGTGTCGCATCTACCGCTCAGTCGCCTGAAATGACTCAGTACCCCAGATCTGCCGCCACCACTTCTGACGGTGGGTACGGTGCCCAAGACCTTTCTCGAGGTCCTTCTACTGCCACTTCGGCAGGATTCGCGGGTCGAGGTACTTTCGGAACGATGGCCATGCCTGAACCGCATGCCTTTGGCGGTGCAGGTGCTGCCGCGGCAGGAGGTGCAGCTGCTGGAGGTGCTCTTGCGGGAATGTCGGCCAAGCAAAGGGAGGCGTATCAGGAGCGACAACAGAACCGAGTAGGCGGATCGCAACAAGGATACCCAGCTGCCGGTGGATCGGGCTCTGGCGCTCCTTCGGGTGTCAGCCCACCCATGAGCCCGACTGCAACAAGCACGAGCGGACCTGTTACTGTGGCAGAGGATGGTGGGGCATTCGACGATGCTCACGCTTATGCCGGCGACACTGTTCCCCCGACGTGAGTGTTCATTATAGGCAGATCTGTGTCATGCTGACAAACTAGCTACGATTCGATTCGACAATAAGGCGCCATCGGACTGGCAGCAACCGCTGCTGCTGCTGCTGCTCAGAGTCGAGAAGAAAATGCCCTTTATCGACCACTTAACTTTCTGTACATTTGAGTAGACGCGGAGATGGACGTTGTTAGCTGCTTCTGGGCATGTATAATTGTTATTTCAAGTGAGGTATTGAGGTTACGACACTGCGGTCTACTCGGCCGTAGATCAGTAAGAACCAATCTGATGCGCGTTTCACCCGTGGCGATCAATATCAATTACCAAGGGATGAGGAACTCTGTGGCACTGCGCATTTGAAGAAGAATACTCCTGGCCGAACTCCCTTTCGCAGGCGATGCACGCGTCAAAGGACCATCCTGTCATCTTCTAGCTGTGCGGCGACAACTGGCTGTGTGATGGAGTCGTGTCGACAGGAAGGGACCGCCTCATGATGGGAGATCTCGGACATGAAAAGGGGTCTCTAGGCATAAGAGCAGAGGAGGGAAGAGGGTATACGTTGCGTGTCGAGGCAGGCGCCACTTGTGTTTTGTGTTTCGACATTACTCGTACTGAGGATCGCGCTTTACGACGAACCACATACAACTCTCATACCTTGCATCTACGATACATCTCTCGATCCTCTTTGCATCTCTCTACATCTGTATATATCTCTGGGATCTGCGACTTTCATTCTGAGCGTGGTGGAAATAGTACGAGGATTGGGAATATACCGGATGAGTTCGACGACGAGGGATCAACACCCTTTACTTTATTCTCCTTCGTTCACATTGGCCGATTCAGTGAAAAACTCTCCGAGAAGATTCACCACGGATCCTCAGACGAATCTTCTGCCTCCTTCCTCGGCGTCGTCTTCGGTGCTGGGCGTGAGTGGGACGGGGACGAGAGGGAGCAGAGCCAAAAGTAGCACGGCAGATAGAGATGAAGGCAATGGCAATGGGACCGTGGATGGATCAAGTGGAGGGCCGATGAAACCTAAACCAAAGAAGAAGAAGAAAGGCTGGAAAGGCTGGGCGTTGGTCTATGAAGATGATGATGGCAATATGGTCGACGTCAACGATGATGATGAAGGCGAATCTGAAGAGGTCACCCAGACCGCCACGAGTGATTTGCAGCTCGATACGGGGTTGCCAGTAGAACCATTCAACGGAGAAATGTCACGAGGTGGGTCGAATCGATCTAGTGGTCAAAGTGTATTGTCCGAGGAGGCTGACCAGGCAGCATCGACGGTTTTAAGTGAACAGAGCATCTCTGTGGCTCCTTCGACGACCTCTCGAGTTGACATGGATCCACCGTCAACGTCCTCCATACCTCTCATGCAGCCTCCACCTGCTGCCAGGCATCGAAAGAGCTTGAGTCCTGTGAGACCTACAAGCAGGGCGAAGAGTCCTTGTAAGTGTCCAAACCCTTTTCCCAAATCATCACAACATGAAACACCTTGGCCCCCTTTATCAGCCAACGCGACTATTCCCCTTCTCACTCTTTGCATCATATCTTTCCACCCTCCCCCACACACTCTGTGCTTCCATCTGTTCATCCTTTCTTTATCCTTTCCCCTCATTGTGCATTCTTATTGTGAAGCAACGCTGACGTTTGTGTCTCCTCTAATATCCACTTCTTGCTTCATATCTCGCATCTTGCATCATGTCTGCTCCCCTACGCCGATCGACGCGTTCCACTCGTCCACCGTCGCCACTTTTATCAAACCGCAAACGTCTCTCTCTGTCAACAGTCCCTTCGTCCACCAACAACAAGATCGATGTATCATCGCTCAATTCCTCCACTAGTCAACCTGCTCGCACGTCTTCTCCACCACCAAACCACCCGTCTTCGTCCAGGACATCCGAATCTGCTGCAGACATGTACCCTAATAAGCGACCACGCCGATCCTCTCCCAGACCGTCCCCATCCAGCGGGAGTCTTACCCCTGAACCTTCACCGGATCCAGTACCCCGTACTCGTCCCCCACCAAAGGCAACATCGGTCAACAACACAAAGACACGAAACACTCCTGCACCTCGAACTTCCATCCCCACAAGGATAGGCACCGCCGCGATGAGAGAAGAAGCTCGCCAAGCGCAAGCATCGTCACGGACAGGTACACCGCCCGTTCATCCCACTCAGGCCTCGACCCCGGCGGGTATACAAGACGACGAACCTCTGCCCAAAATACCGAGGGTAGGTATGGGCGAGGTATTTCCCGCGCCTCCAGAAAGTGACATTCGCGCCGAAGCATTGTTCATCATCGATGCGGCAAAACGAAGACGCGAAGAAGAAAGGGTTAGATATTTACGGGAAAATCCGGGTGGCGAACGGGAAGGTCTAACTCCCCCGCCGACGTCAAGGCTCGCTCCGGCCAGCACGAATGGACTTGTCGATGATACCAATGGTCCTGCGGGGATCGTTCAAGCTAAAGCGCCGTCATCTGCTACCGCCACAAATGGCGCGAGGGTACCGTATCATACTCCTCAGTCGACCATCAGTGTCATCCCGCCTCCCAATGGTTTCATCCAGCAGTCATCGACTTCGTCTTGGATCAATGCCCAGTCTACCCCAGATTATCCTATTGCCGGGCCCTCATCCCTTTCCCTGGCCTCAAGTTCTGCGACTGCGCCTGCAATACCACCTCACCCTCAACCCAGCCAGATTATGAATGGACGACCTGCACCTGCAGGAACGCCTACCCCTACTGAAGCAGTCCCCGCCTACCCGCCAGGATCCTTCGAGGCTCAATTAGAAGCCATCAGCGAAGGCTACAAGGCCGGCGTCAACGCCACGCCTCACTCGATAGCCACAATGGCTCGCCTCAACGCTAACGCACTGGTCGCGCCGCAAGATATTGCATTGGGCCGAGGACCCAACGACATGGTGCCTCCTCGCTTTCATAGTGGACAAAAACCTGTCGTAATGCTGGCGAATCCCGGTACGCGACATCGAGCGAAAGACCGACTTGCTAGAGAACACCAAGAAGGGTTCGAAGGACTTTCCGACGACGTCGAGGTGGATTCCGAGGGTTTTGTGGATAACGTCATGGTCAGTCGCAATTTCAAGCCTATCAGAGCAATTCTGACCTGACAGGAAAACTTGAGAAACATCATTCAATACTTCTTCCCCCACCCTTCATCGAAACGCGACGCGTTTCTTGAAAGGATAGGGAGGAGGCTGATCGATGTGGGTTGGGACTTGACCGATAATTCGGACATGGCCCTGCTCGGACGACTTCGAATGACCGACCATCCACCTCCTCGACCTCATACGAACGGTGCTAGGCCACCGGGACAGCAATGAAAAAATGGGTGATTCTGGGGGTGGAGGAAAGGGCCGGCGCGTGATAGAAGATTAACGGAATTACATTGAACAACCCTCTGGAGAAAGTGTCAAACATACACTGCATCAAAGAAAGGTACAAGCATGCAATGGCATAAGCATTATCTGCCTTTGCAAGGCATGACCCCTGCAAGCATTGTGTAGGATGGATATGAGTGTTATGAGAGGATGGGATAAAATAGGTGCAATAAATAAGAAACAAAAAAGGCATCTGACCGAGGAGGTTGGGCGCCACACTTTCAGTGGAAGCGATTTTGGGACGAGCAGCGCACCTCTTCTGCAACGAGGGTCATACAACTATTACCCATTCTACTTCATTGTCCTTCGACGCACTCACCCTCTCGAGGCTGCTCGACAGGTCAACAAGGTAAAAAGAAACGAAACAGATAGGTACAAGTAATCCTCCCTTGCTCCCATAACGACCCTTTACGCCGCGCTCATCACCCCTCGTATCCCTTCATCCACCATGTCATCCCAAGGTTCACCCTCGCGTACATTTGCCAGTCCTTCTCGACACGTATCTACCACTTCCAATCGGTCTCATCCTTATTCCCGACCCGCCAACACGCCTTCGCACAATGACAATGCCCAATCGAAATCCATCATGACGTCTCGTGGATTCACCCGCAGTGCAACAGGTCTACCTAGATCAGGCTCTGAACCCACTGGACTCATAAGTGGTCTCAGATCTCTCATCTCGAAACCGTTCTCTTGGCTTGCTACGCCTAAACGGGGACATTCGCCTGATCCAGAAGATGGAGATGTAGACATGTCACCTACTGATTCTTCTCGAGGACAGACCAAAAGGATACGTAGAAAGAGCCCATCGCCTACGCCTGGGGCTCGAGGAGATTATGAACCGGAATCACGGAGAAGAGGCACGATCGAAGTGACCGGAAGAGCAGTCACGGGGCATATGATTCGGTCCAATGAAATTCCAGCTCTACCCACCAACATGTCCCTCTCTAAACGCCCAAATGGGATTCCGAGAAGTGGAAATACGACAAATTTCTCAAGACCATTAGCCAGCTCGCAGAGCATGCCGTACCTTGATCCACCGACCGGCGCATCTCCAAGCCGCTCAAAGAGGAATGGAGCGGTGACTCGGTCGCGAAGGAATTTGGCGCAAGAGGCTGAAGAAGAGGAAGACTCGAGCATGGAAGATAGGGGGATGCTCATATCTCCACCTAGAAGAGGCGCCACACCCACTAGACGTGATGTGAGTCTCAACCCAAATGTGGTGGTGTTGGTCGAGGTGCTGATCCCTAGTTTGGACTCCCTTCAAATTCCCCTTTCAGGTCGACCGGCATGAACGGCTCTCCATCTCGATTCGGAGCAAGTTCCCTCTCGAGGTCAAACACCATGGGAAACCTTAATAGAGCGCCAAGTGTCGCAGCGACCGACGTGTCCATGGCCTCGTCGCATAGAAGAGGAGAATCGACCGTGTTTGGTCAACATCCGGTCACCCCATCCGGTAGACAGGATAGCCGTATGAGCGTCGATGGAAGCGCTGCGGTATGTCATTCGCAACTTGGCATGGGCAAAGCTGATGTTCAGGACTGGTTCATGCGTGACACGAGCAAGCAAGCGGGCTTGACCCCTGGTCGAGCTGCTGCTATGCGGAATGGATCGATCGCGCCTAACGCCGCTTTTCCACCCATCAGACGCGGACCTCTTGTCTGGGATTCGGATCGTGGTTTCATTCGAGAGAGTGAGCTACGAGCGGAGAACCCAGGACCGGTAGGTGCCAACGAAGCGGAAAGGATTCTTTTCGCACTCGAGAATCGACGAAATACCCCTCTGCAGTCTGCTCGATCTTCCGCCGTACCCTTCAGTCAAGGTGGACCTTTCCCCGCTGAGCTCGTGGGCGCTTCTTCTAGGCAAATCCGAAAAGCGATCAATGTCCCTCTGGCTACGGCACAATCAAGGGAGACTCTCAAGAGCAAGATGGAAAAGGAACTCAAGGCGGATAGGGAGAGGGGGGTCTCTGTGTTGATCAGTCCTTATGCGAGGAGAAAAGCCGCAGAGGAAGAGCTACGAGCGGCTCGAGCTGCCGAGAGGATGGAAAGGGAAAAGGAGGAGCGGGAACGTGCCCTATCTGGTGAGTACCTCCAAGCGGTCGTAGAATCTAGACTGACAGGTAGAACAACGTGAGCGAGAGCTGTCTGTGCCCATGTCGCAAGGTCGGTTATCGAGGAGGACTCGATCGGTCTCTAGTGGTCTGAGCGATGCTGGTATGGATCAAGACGACCCGGTCACCACCCCTCGACGATCTGCTCGACTGCAACGATCTACTCAAGGCGAGGAGACCACTCCCAAGCGAAAGGAGAAAGGCAAGAGTAAGGCGGAGAGCGCCAGGAAAAGATCGTCGAGACAGGGATCTCCTCCTACAGAAACACCTCGAAGATCGACCCGAAAGCGAACCGCCGAACGGGCGACTTCACCTGATGCTCCACCACCAATTCCTTCTGTCCCGACCATCACCGAGACCGCTCCCTCACCCCAGGAAAAGACCACGTCGTCGTACCGACCTCGAGCGGATGGAGAGATGGCTAGAGGCAAGAGCAGCCTCAGAGCTCACGCGGACAAGCGGCGGACACACGAGGGAGCCGCAAGCTATGAAGGCAGTAGAGCAAACACTCCTGGTTCAGGAAGTTTCTCTGCTAGAGATGAGGATCTGCCAGACATGGACGAACTGGACGAGAATGCCAAGATTCCCCTCAATTCCTTCTCCGGTATTTCATTCACGCCCTTTACAAGCGCCCCGGCATCGCCCGCTCCCGAAATACCCACTACCTCCGCCCCGGCAGATGCTGCTTCCGCCGATTCCAGCAGTCTCCTGGGTAGACTAGGTCCTAAACCCGCTGAAACGTCACTCAACGTACCGGTTCGAGGAGGGCCGTTGTCCAGGATCGACAAGCACCGACCAAGGGCTTCTTCACCTCTCGCCGGATCCTCCACCGTTGCCGAACCGGAATCACCGCCTGCGCCTGCGCCTACCGCGACTCCAGCTCCAACGACCGGATTCGTGCCTTTGTTTAACCCCGCCACAGGTTCTACCACCCCTGCAGGCAAGCTTCCTGCTACCACCACTTTTGGCGGATTCTCGTCGACTAGCAAAGACGCTCCTCCCGCCTCGAGCTTGTTCGGTAATCTCGAGCCGGCAAAGAAGGCTGCTGGAACGGGTCTTGGTCTGGGCAAGCCATCGGAACCTGCGAAGGCTTCGTCTGGAGACTCTATCCCAGACTTTTTCGGCAAGTCTCAACCTCCTTCGGGATCTACCACTCCCACTACTGCTCCCGTTACCTCCTTCAACTTTGGAGCCACTGCACCACCAGCTCCTACAGTGGCCCCTCCAATTGTAGGCAGTACTCCTGCTGATACGGCCAAACCTGCCAGCGCTAGCACATTTACATTCGGTGCATCAGCAAACGGGGACAAGCCTCCTACATCGTTCTTTGCACCTAAACCGGCCGAGGCAAAGGCGTCAACGCCTGCCAGCACCAATGCTACCGCCCCGCCATCGTTCTTCTCGACGCCATCTGCGCCACCCCAACAGGCAGAGAAGCCAGCCGAAGCCTCAAAGTTCAGCTTTGCGCCAAAGACGGATACGCCCACAGTGGACGAACCTAAATCGAACCCCTTCAGCTTTGGCGCCCCAGCTGCCAAGACCGCTGAACCGGCTAAAGCCCCTGCGTTCAGTTTCGGTCAATCAACGACTTTGAAGCCTGATGCTGCCTCTCAAGCCCCGAAGCCTTCGGTAGAGCCTAAGCCGCTCTTTTCGTTTCCCGCTGCACCTGCCACCGCAGAGTCTGCCCCGAAGACCACCTTTTCGTTCGGAGCGCCTGCGGCCGCTGCGCCGACCTCGGGCACGTCTACCCCGGCTCAGCCTCCGTTCTCTTTCGGTGCCTCAGCTGCGACACCCGCCAAGGCTGAGGAGGCAAAGACCGGGTCACTGTTTGGCGCCTCGACAAATAGCGTCCCGACGTCGACCGAGCCTCCCAAAACCACCTTCACCTTTGGGCAACCCGCGCAGAACGACAAGCCGGCTTCTCCATTTGGAGCTTCGACACCTGCCGCTTCGCCTGCTCCTGCTACGTCAGGCTTTGGTAATTCGACAAGCGCTCCGTTTGGTGGATTCAGCTTCAACAAACCGGCAGAGACCGCTACTTCAGCGACGTCTGCGCCCGGTACGCCGAATGGTACTTCGACTGGATTTAGCTTCGGAACCAACAACAATACTTCGTCTGGCTTTGGGACGACCAACAATGCCACCTCTGGCTTTGGCTCGACCGCGAACAAGACATCCGGCGCCAATGGCTTTGGCAATGTGACAAGTCCCAGTACCGCCGCACAGCCTTCTTTTACCTTTGGCGGCACGCAAAACACTACCAGCAGCGGATTCGGGTCGAACACGTCGTCAGGCTTCGGTTCCGCTGCTCCCGCCGCACCTGCTTCGAACCCATTTGGCTCATCATCCAATCCCTCGTCATCCACACCTTCATCGACGTTCAACTTCGCAGCAGGCAATAACACCAGCACACCTTCTTCGAATCCGTTCGGCGCTGCTGCAACGCCCGCCAGTCCCGCTCCGGCGACCAACGGAGGTGGCGGCTTTGCCTTTACGTTTGGCCAGCCGTCTGCGACTGGAAATGCGCCTTCGGCTCCGAGCACGCCCTTCACATTTGGCGCGTCCGCTCCGAGCTCAAATACCAACACCACAACGTTTGGTGGTAGTAACTCTAGCAATGGCGGCTTCGGCGCCCCTGCACCATCCAGTGGTTTTGGATCGCAGCCTGCTTCAGCATCTTCTTTTGGGGGAGGTTTCAACTCGACCCCTGCCAACGGTTCGTTTGGTAGCGCGATGAATTTCGGTGCGCCGGCAAGCACTCCGGGTGTGAATACGGCTTCACAGCCGTTTGTCTTTGGGGCGCCAAACGGTGTTCCGGGTAGTCCGGCAGCAGGAGGAGGTTTCAGTCTGGGCACTGGAGCGCCTGCACCTGGAAGTCCTAGCGGACGTGCCATCAAGCCGTTGCGAAAGAAGCGATAGGTCTTGTTTACGCTGCGGGAATGAGCTACAATCGGAAGGGAGGGTAATCTCGGTTGGGGATCAGTGAGGTATCTGTATAATGGCATTATAACGTATTTTATTTGGTAGGACACGACGTTCTGAGATTTTTGACACGACAGGCAATCCTACGAGCATGTATGACCTTGCATTTACCCTCGTGGTAGACCACTGTCGGTATGTGTAGGTGATCGGATGGGATGTGCGAATACCCGAGTCACGTGTCTCGGCCGGATCTCGATGGTAGCCGAGTTGACCATCCATCTGGGCTGGGCGGGTGCACATTGGCCATATGGCGTACAGCTCGCATCATCGAGCACTCCTTTCACACCAGGTCCGCAGCGGGAATCCATATTGTCACAAGAACAGAACGGACCTTTCTCAACAGCCCTTCCGAGAATCAATCATTATCATTGTTGAGCGTTGTGACCATGGCACCGACGCACCAGAGTCCCAGCTCGAGCGGCGATACTTCATCGACGCATCACTGGAAAGGGATCCTCGATAGCGCTTTGGATGCAGTAGGACATACACCTCTAATTAGGCTAGACAAGATCCGGAAAGAAGAGGGGTTTAAATGTAACCTGTGTGAGTGTCGAGATGCGGATGATGGCGAAGGGAGGGAGAGAGAGCGGGCTGATGGGTAGTGGGTAAATGCGAGTTTTTCTCGGTGGGTGGGTCGGTCAAAGATCGGATAGCAAAGGTATGTCACGTCGAGCGAAGCTCGACCCCATGAAAGAGCCCTAGCTGATGAGTAGAGAATGGTAGAATGCGCAGAGAAGGATGGGACGTTGATCCCTGGTCAAAGTGTAGTCATCGAACCGACTAGTGAGTCCAACACCTACACCTGATTTCAGGCCCGGATATGTATGGAAGTGAGAGCTGATGTTCAGGTGGTAATACGGGTGCGCACCAGTGTTATGGCTGCACATGTGAAAACAAAACTCATGTTAGGTATCGGGTTGGCCCTGGCATGCGCTATCAAAGGGTACCAGTGAGTTCAGACTCTCATGCAGTATTTGCGGGAAGACGAACTGACGAGTCAGATGTATTATCACTCTCCCAGCCAAGATGAGTCTGGAAAAGGAGGTGATGCTTCGTGCTCTTGGCGCAGAGATAGTGAGGACACCGTGAGTTGGACCATGATTCTAATACAAGGTGGGCCGTTAGCTGATCAACAGGACTGAAGCCGCGTGAGTAGATTAAGTCTCTCGAGAGAGATATCGCTAAGGCTCTGATAGCTGGGACAGTCCGGAGAGTCACATTGGTGAGCTCGCCAGCGGGCTTTGACTTTTGTGCTGAGCTGATTAATAGGCGTTGCGAAGACTTTGCGCGATGCGATCCCCCACGCTGTCATCCTCGACCAGTATGCCAACCCCAACAATCCACTCGCACACTACTATACGACGTACGAGGAAATAGCAGTGAGCCTATCCATGGCCAGCTTCACACGCCGCTGACGATCTAGTACGCGATTGAAACGTCTGATTCGCCTCGCAAAGATATCGCGCTGTTTGTAGCTGGGGCCGGGACTGGCGGTACCATCACCGGTATATCTCGAGCAATTCGGGATGCTCAGACGAAACGAGGCGATGAACGACGGACGACGGTGGTAGCTGTCGATCCGGAAGGGTCGATTTTAGGAGGCGGTGAGCCTGGAAACTACCAAGTAGAGGGTATAGGCTATGTGAGTCTACACGAAACCACATCATGACCCTGGCTAACGAGCAGGACTTTTTCCCAGAGGTATTGGACCCCAAGCCGCCCGTGGTGGACCATTGGATCAAGACGAATGATGAAGAGGCGTTCAAAGCGACAAAGAGACTCATGTAAGTAGCGGCTTCATCTGTCAGATTGCACATGGCTCATCATCAGCCGGTCAGAGGGGCTCTTTGTGGGTGGTTCCTCAGGATCAGCATTATCAGGTGCATTGCGATACCTCCATTCTCCAGACGGACAGAGCATAGCCAACGATCCCGAGGCGAATGCTGTTGTGCTCTTTCCGGATGGAGTCAGGAACTACATGTCGAAGCCTTGGTTCTTGGATGTGGCGCAGGATCCAACTGCGGAAGCGTTGAGAGGGAAGATTAAAAGCGTCATCGGGAGAGAACTGAATAATCCAGGACAAGTCGTCCAGCAGGCCAAGGAGGAGGGCATAAAGCTCGAAAAGGGGGAGGCGCTGGAAGAGCAGGACAGGTCGGGCAGGAGCGTTGACAAGGGGGAAAAGATGGGTAGGGGGGTTTCAGTCTCGGTAGAATCGACGTCTTCGAGGTCGAGCGGTGAAGACCCAGCGGAAGGATTGGCCAGACTTGCTTTAGTGCAATGAACGCAATCCCAGATATGACAACCTAGCATTGAACAAACGACGCCCGATAGCTGTACAATACGAGTTCATGCATGATTTGCGCACACGATGTTTGGGAGGCAACGATGTGCATGCAGATAATCGCACCTATGCACTTTTCGATGGTGCCGCCTCGGTTCTTGCTTCGAGTTCCGCCGGCGCATCCGCTGAGACTGAGTCGAGGTCCATCTTCGCTTCTTCTGCCACCGAGTCCTGTGTCGGGTCATTCGCCTCGTTGGCGTCGGTCAAATTCGGTACAACCGAAGTCTCGTCGCCTTCAGTCGTCTCAATAGCTGGCTTCTTCGATTTGCCGCCTCCTGCTCCCTCGGATTTCCGCTTGGTTCCTCTGTTGTCCCCCGTCTGTGGCGGTGGGTCCACCGGTAAACTTGACATCAGCCATGCGTATCCCTTCCATACGCCGGACTCACACTCTGATAGCGTGCAACAAGTACCCGCCCGTCGCACTCGTCGTCATTTGAGGATGTGTACGACCAGGTAAAACCTGATATGTCCTCGTCCATGATTCGCTCAATGACTGACCAATGTAGTTGTTGTTTGTCCTGATCCATTGTAAGGTCTCAGCGAGGACCTGCTGATGTGGAGAATACACGGTGATTGTTCCAGAACCAAGGATGTATGGTGTAAGACGAGCCAAGACTGACATCGGGTTGAGCTCGGACGCAACGATCAAGCTGAACATGAGTTTAGGTTTGATCCAGTGAATGCGAGACTTACCCGTCCCATCCACCGCAATGTAGCTCGTCCCGAGTCGCATTGAGTTCTGCTACTTGACCCATATGCCGCCTATTCCTACTCTGCGTCTTGTGTGCGGCAATCTCTGGCAACCCTTCTTTCTCCTCATCCGGAGGTGCAGCTATACTGTCAGTCCAAGCGCTGATAGAGTGGAATGGACTTACGCTTAACATAATCCTCCTCTGCTTCATGCCATGATAACCACTTGACACAAGCCAACTCGTCCTGGCTGAAATTCATGGTCGACAAGACTCCCCATCCTGGCGGACTATCCGCATCGACAAACGTCATGATTCGACCTTGACACCCTATTCGATCCAGTATCGCGGCAGTGACCAATCCACCCGTATCATCCACTACGAGATAACGGCCATCTGGTCGAACGTTAGAAAGGTTGAGCAATTGAGACATGGTATCTTCACGCATGTGCAAGGTTGTATAAGGAGCTCGAGCGAGGTAATGGGATGTGATGTTGGCGACAGTGGGCGCGATGGGGTGGACAGTCTGCGAGAACCTGTCATGAGCAATGATCACAGAGTGTCAGGAGTGGACCCACTTCTTTTCTTTCCTCTTCAACCACTTCTCCTTCGAGAAATCAGTCTTGAGCGCAAACTTGTCGTGTCTCTCCATCTGCCTCTTGATCATCTCATCCACTGAGACTCCCTGTTTCCTCAGATCCGCAATCTCCTCATGTGATAGAATGTCCAATTTCGAATCATCGTCCTCGATAAACTCGTTAGTCTCTTGTATGTCGTCTATGGTTAGATTACCTGAGGTCTAGGGTAGACTCGGTAACTCACCTATTATAGCTTCCACAATGGCTCTCTTCTTCAATGGTCTCAAGTGATTCAGCCAACCAGGATTCGACCTCACTCCATTCTGTCCAGACTGCTGGACCCCACCTTTCCCACTCTTCGTATTCTTCTTTGCCTTTTTCCCTGCCTTTTGACCGAAAGGTACGGCTGGACCGGTATTTACCAAGTCTGAAAGATCTTCCACTTCGTCCGAGGCGTTCTTGAAAATCTCATATGTGATATCGTAGTGCAGACCTAAGAGCTCTCTACATGGGAATGCCCCGAATTTACCAAGCTGGACCAAGCTGCTTCGTCAGCCCGTAGATCGTGGAGAGGCGCCGACTGACCCGTCTTTAGAAGCTACCACAGCTTTGATCGCGTCTGACGGGAGACGCAAGAGCACATTGTCACCCTCTTTGATAGTCGTCACGCGTCGGAGAAGTGATGCTTCGATCTCGGCCGGCGTGGGTGGTGGAGGTCGGTGTCGAGGTTGTTTTGGAGGCGGCTTGGAGGATGAGGCTTCGGTCTCATAAGTGGTGTTCGATGGGCCGGCTTCAGGCTGGACAGCGACCTGGGTGGGAATTTGGCCCTCGGTAGTTGAGTCGACTTTCATGGACGCTGACGATACTTCTGCCATGGTGCTCTGTGTCTACCGGTGGTGTTGTCGAGCATGCAGGGGTACAAGAAAGTCGAGCAGGAGGTGGGGAGTGTGCCTGGATAAAATGCGAAGTGAAGAATGGCTGGGAAAATAATAATTCATCAGATTCAGATGAGTGACTCTCTAAGCATTCAACGTTGAACTCGGCCTATTCTGCATTCTAAAATGGTGGGCAGCGACACAGAAGGTGGACGGGCAGAAGCTGATAGTCTAGGCCGCAAACATCTCACTTCAACCGACGGCATCGTCCCGAGAAATCACCAAGATGGAGCGAATAGGTACATCCCTCCACCACCTTCCTTTGATATTTCAGCAGACTGATGGTCCAGGCGTTCATTCGCACATCCGTGGACTTGGGCTGGATGCCAATTTAGAGCCAAGGGCCTCGTCTCAGGGTATGATTGGACAAGGCAAGGCGAGAAAAGCCGCTGGAGTTATCCTGAAGATGGTTCAGCAAGGGAGGATAGCGGGGAGGTCGATATTGATCGCTGGACCGCCGAGCACAGGGAAGACGGCTATTGCTATGGGTCAGCTCATTACTCCTCGGTATTTTGAAACGAGCTGACTAACAGCTATGGCCCAAACATTGGGTACAGACGTCCCTTTCGTCACTCTGACCGCTTCCGAGGTGTTCTCTCTTGAGGTCAGCTGACCGGTCCAAAGGCGCTTTACAGAGCTGATTGTCCAGATGTCAAAGACAGAGAGTTTGACTCAGGCCTTCAGGAGGAGTATCGGAGTCAGGATAAAGGAGGAGACAGAGTTGATCGAGGGAGAAGTGGTAGAGATTCAGGTGGATCGAAGTGTTACTGGCGTGAGTAACCCGAACTATTGCTCTATGACCCAGCTGACTGATCAGTCCACCAAGACCGGACGTCTGACACTCAAGACTACAGACATGGAGACAGTGTACGACCTAGGATCCAAGATGATCGATCAGCTACAAAAAGAAAAGGTGTTGGCTGGAGACGTGATCAGTATCGATAAAGCTAGTGGAAGGATCTCAAAGCTCGGAAGGAGTTTCGGTCGAGCGAAGGACTACGATGCAATGGGTGCCGATGTGAGCTGCGTTCCTCATTTTGATTGGCAAGAGCTCACGGTCAGACTCGATTTGTCGCTTGTCCGGATGGAGAGCTCCAAACGAGAAAAGAGGTGGTACATACCGTGTCACTGCACGAGATCGACGTCATCAACTCGAGGACGCAAGGATTCTTGGCATTGTTCGCCGGAGATACTGGAGAGATCAAGCCGGAGTTGAGGGAACAGATCAATGGCAAAGTTGCAGAGTGGAGGGAAGAGGGTAAAGCGGAGATTGTGCCTGGTGTAAGTGGAAATCGGCCACGCAGGCAAAGCTGATGCGTAGGTGCTCTTCATTGACGAGGTCCATATGCTTGACATTGAGTGCTTCTCCTTCCTCAACCGAGCATTGGAAGACGAGCTTGCTCCTTTGGTCGTCATGGCCTCGAACCGAGGCATTACACGTATAAGGGGAACCAAGTACAAGTCTCCCCATGGTATCCCGGCAGATCTCCTCGACCGAATGTTGATAATCTCGACAAAGCAGTACGACCTGGACGAGTCTAAAGAGATTGTCAGGATACGGTGAGCTCGCCAGATTTGTACTCATCCGTTCAGAGGCTGACATTGCAGAGCCGAGGAGGAAGACGTAAAGTTGGCAGATGAATCGCTCGACCTGCTCGGACATATGGCTCACGAGACATCACTTCGATACGCACTCAACCTGATCGCTCCTTCTCATCTACTTGCACAAAGGAGGAAATCTCCCTCGGTCGAGGTTGTGGATGTCAAGACTGCCTACAAGTATTTTATAGATGTGCAGAGGAGTGCCGACTATGCCTCGGCAATGAGCGGTATGATGTTTGGCGAGGAGGAAGTCGGGTCGGCCAAGACGAATGGCTTGGCAATGGACATGTCTGCCTAGATAGCTGTCATTGCGCGTGAAACGATGTATTCATGAGATCATGCACAGTGAACGAGACACTCGTAGGATTGGCGATGAAACACACGGCGGGAAGGGGAGCCCCACTGTTTTCAACGTTTCAATCCACATCTGTTCGCGTGCACTCTGTAGCTTTTGATCATTGCTTGACTTTCTCTCCACAAGCGGAATCGCCGATTTGCATGGTGAAGCCAAACTATCATTGAAAGGCGGATAGCGGTACAAGCGGAGGAGCGGCTGTCGCACCGCTACCAGGTCTGCTCTAAGGAACACCTGACAGCTCGGACCCCTCGAACATACCTTTGCCCAGCATGTCGGGGGGAAACATCAAGGTCGTAGTGCGGTGAGCCGGTCACCATGCACAATGAATAAGCTGATGGTGGGAGATGTCGTCCGCTAAACAGTCGCGGTCAGTCGAGCATCCTCCTCGCATTCGTCTCATAACTTCGGAATGGGCTAATCCCACAGAGCTTGGACGGGGAGCAAAAGGTCTAATCAGGATGGAAGGCTCGCAGACTATCCTCGACCCACCGGAGACTCCATCTACCTCGAGCAAAGCAACCGAGAAAAAACCTATGAATTTCTCTTTCGGTAAGTGGGTGATCTACGGTTTGGGGCAGGTCGCTGATGGCCAGATAAGTCTTATTGGTCTGCTGGATCGAAAGATGACCCGAAATACGCAAGTCAGCAGACGCTATATGAAGATTTAGGAGTAGACCTGCTGGATCATAGTTTTGAAGGATTCAATACTTGCATCTTTGCTTGTGAGTTGTCGAAGTGATCTACGATGTGGTGCTAAAGGCTAGATGGACAAACTGGCAGGTGAGCTACCCACACACCTCGAGGATGATACTGATCCGACTTGTGTAGTGGAAAGAGCTGTGAGTAGCGACCGACTTCAACGCCTTTCCGCAGCTGATATGCCAGACTCGATGATGGGATGTGAGCTCGTGCAGTCATTGAATTGATTGCGACGCTTATATATAGATGGCCCGGACAAAGGTATCATACCCTTGACGACATCTGAATTGTTTCGGAGAGTTGAAGAACGCTCGACGAAGGAGACTCATCTCTCATACACCGTCGAAGTCTCGTATATAGAGATATACAACGAGAAGTGAGCTTGCTCATTCTTGATAAACAGCTGACGGCAGAGTGCGCGATCTCCTGAACCCAAAGAACAAGGGCAATCTACGCGTTCGAGAACATCCATCACTTGGTCCATATGTCGAGGATCTCAGCAGACTAGTCGTAGAGAACTATGGACAGATGATGACGCTCATGGATGAGGGAAACAAGGTTGGTGTGAAATTCAATGGCACCGCTGACACACAGGCTAGGACAGTCGCCTCGACTAACATGAACGAGACTTCTTCCCGGTCGCATGCGGTGTTCACGGTCATCGTAAGCTGACTGTGCCCCATGTTTCACGAGCTGACCTTGCCAGCTCACCCAGAAACGGCATGACCCCGTGACCAAGATGATCGGAGAGAAGGTCTCGAAGATATCCTTGGTCGATCTCGCCGGATCAGAAAGACAGGCATCAACTGGCGCTACAGTAAGCTGGGACATATTGGGGTTTCATCAGCTGACTCTCTAGGGCACCAGGCTCAAGGAAGGAGCGAATATCAACAAGTCCCTGACGACACTCGGCAAAGTCATTGCTGCTTTGGCGCAAGCAAGCGAGAGGAGTAAGAAGAAGAAAGACGACCATGTCCCGTACCGTGATTCAGTCTTGACATGGCTTTTAAAGGAGAGCCTGGGCGGAAACTCCAAGACTGCCATGATTGCCGCAATATCGTGAGCAGAGTCGTAAAATGGCAGGAGTCTGAGCTAACGCTCATACAGGCCCGCTGATTGTATGCTCTTTGCATATACATTAGCTTATGACCAGATGAAGAGACCCTCAGTACGCTGCGATATGCCGATGCCGCCAAGAAGATCAAGACACATGCAGTGGTCAATGAAGACCCGAATGCAAAACTCATCAGGTGCGCTTGTCTGAATAGACTACAAGGTGGAGCAGATACTGACGAGATAGAGAGCTCAAGGAGGAACTCGATGGTGAGGGCCTGACTTCGCCAACAAGCGCGTCCAACTGACTTTAGTGCTGCGGAGTCGAGTCGCATCTGGCGGTGGTGCAGACGAGTCAGGCTATGACCCCTCTGTACCTCCAGAGAAACAGATCGTCACATACAAGACAAAAGACGGCGAGATCAAAAGGGTTACCAAGCTGGAATTACAGGATCAGCTGCAGGCGTCCGAAAAGCTCATGGAGAGCTTGAACTTGACCTGGGAAGAGAAGATGGCGAAAACTCAAGCGATTCAAGTGGAAAGAGAGAAGGCTCTCGAGGATCTAGGTATCATGGTCGATAAGGATGTGGGCTCAGCCGGTATGCTTAGAGACCTTTAGCTCATTGTCAGCTGGTCGGAGTCCATGCGCCGCAGAAACACCCTTCGCTGGTGAATCTCAACGAGGGTCGGTTCACTTTCGCATACCATTGCTTCAATCTGACCTTCAGATCCGCTCATGTCCGAGGTGAAACTCTTCACGTCAGGAGAGCTAATGGCAGTGTCTCGTCTATCAGCTCAAACCGGGTACAACCACGGCCGGGGGCATCGACGATGTGAAGGCACATATCAAGCTCTCTGGCGAGAACATTCTGTCAGAACACTGTATCTTCACGAATGAAGACGGAGTCGTCATGGTAGAAGCGATGCCGGATGCTCGCACATTTGTCAACGGGAAGCGGATTTCTCCGAAGACGCCGACCAAGCTCCTCAACGGCTTTCGCGTGATACTGGGCGATTTCCATGTCTTCCGTTTCAATGATCCCGCTGCCGTCAGGGCTCACCGTGAGAAGTTGCGAGGCTCCGCGAGCGTCAGTGATATACATTCTGTCGATGGGTCGCCTGGATTTCGACCGGATTCTCCTGGCAGAATGGACGAGATGATGGACTGGTCGGCTGCGAGGCGCGAAGTGGCAGACATAGAAAAGCTAGGCGACCAAGATCTCGATAAGCTGTTTGACGACATCGTGAGCCTCGATTATGAATTATACTAGCTGATCAGCACAGGTCAAAGTCAGAACCCAGCGCAAGAGACCGGAGTCTCGTTTCGATCTGGCAGCCGAACTAGAGTCTAGACTCATGTCGACCTCGCAAACGGAAGAGTCTGGCGAGAATCCATGGGCGGCAGCGCAGGGCACGACAATGACCTCCAATAGTCTCGGCACTCCCGCCATGTTGGATGTAGACAAGGAGAACTATCCAGCAATCGACGAATCAGTCGAAGCAGACGTCGAGCCTGCAGCAGCGGCGATGATCAATCAAAAGGCAGCGGATGCGGCCATCGAGCAGCAACATCTCACGAGGCAGCTTCAGAATCTTGCCAGGGAGCTCAAGAAGAGTCGATCCCAAGCTGCCGCCACAAAAGCTCTAGCATCGGTCGAAGTCGAACCTGCGAACTGGACCGCGAGGCAGATGAGGCTTGCTCAACGGGTCGTCTTCAAGTGGAAACAGCTCAGGTCGTACAAGATGGCTGAGGAGATCTTGCAAAGAGCGGTGGATGTTCGCGAAGCCAACGTGATTGCGTACGACTCATCTCTGGTCATTGGGGTGTCGAGTTAATTATTAGGAGAACCATGGGTCATGATGTCACGTATAACTTCGTGGTGGTGGATGGTCGTGATGTCAATCCGACCTCCTCACAAGACGATCAGAGTGGTGTCATGGAGTTCGAAGATGTCTCGGCGGGCGCAGCAGCGACGCCTGGTCCGCTTGTTGTGGTCAAAGTTGTGGACAAGGAGAGGAATGGTGGGTCAGATGAAGACGATAGTATGAGATGGCTGACGTTCTCAGTCATCAATGCTTGGGACCTCACACGATTCACCATGCAGCTTAACAAAATGCGACACGCTATGGTGCTGAGGCGAAAGCCAAAGTACTCGCAACATTTCCGATCGGAAGGTACTTTCACGGACTCGCCTTGTCCATCTTGGTCGTTCATCGGTACCGCTCGCCTGCCACTACGACTACTCGCTCACCAGCTCTCCTTCACAATGACTGTCCCCATTCAGTGCCAATACACTATGGAGGCCATAGGCTCTTGTCGGATATCGATCGCCAGTGCTCGTCCGCAGACGTCGGGCATGTCCACTCCTGGGGCATTAGTGCTGCCACTGGAGAACCATTTGGTGGTCGGTAACAAGCTCTCTTTCTCGCTAGTCATCGATGGTGTCAAAGGCCTGTCGGCAGGTGACTTTGCTTCGGTCCATATTCAAACTAAGATGTCCTCGCTTCTCGGCGCCAGTGTGGCATCGGATGACGTCTTCGCTTCGCATCCCATCAACCTTGAACAGACGTCAGTCGCACATCTATCGATTCGTCGGACATTGGCAGCTGTCGTAACGCCCGATCTGATCGACCATATCAATGCAGGATATGCTGCCATCGAATTCTTCGCCAAGGTACGTCCTGAATATCTAGCTCGCCTGGAGCGCTTCGACAAGGCGAAGGAGGTCTCTCCGCCATCTTCTGGTATATCCACACCAGTCTGCAGCAACACCCGAATCGAGCGACGCCCTTCGATGCGGCGTTGTGAGACTGACTTTGTGGCTCCGGAACACCATGATGTCCTTGCTTCTCTCGCTGTCAAGCAACTCGCATCGGATGGCACGTATCACGCAGCGGAAGTCATCGATGGGGTCGTACATCTCCATCAAGGCGTTCAGAGGCAGATACACCTCAGTCTTACGCATACATCGGGCAAAGCTCTCCCATGGACAAGGCTAGAGCACCTATCGTCGAGCGACATCCGGCTGAAGGCGAGATCCGTCATCACGAGCGTTAGTCGGCCTGAAATCGACGTGCGAAGTATACAGCAAGAGACTCATTACGAGTCAGACGGGACGAGCACACTCGTTGCATATGGTATCTGGGACACCGCGTCCCATCACTGCATCCACCTCGACCGGAAGACAAGCGGTGAAGATGTCGTTTTGATAAAGTTCACTTGGTTGGTGGAGGTATTGAATCTGGACGAACCCGCGGTATTCCAGCTCGACCTTCCGGTGCGCATCCTGGGCAGAGGAGCCAAGCGATCTTCGCTCATGTCCCTGTTTGCTTCACCAAAGATCTACACCTCGTACATTGAGCTGTTCGGCGTGGATCTGTCTCCGCCACTGGCCAGCTCGCCTAGCGACCTCTGGCGACTAGACACCAGTAAAAAGCACGTGTCCGGGGAGGAAATTTTGGATGATTGGAAGCCCAGGAGGCTGAGCTTGATCGAGGACTTTGCGCGTATGAGGCGGACGGACAAGGCTTTGGTGGATGTCCAGATCACAAAGGTCATTCTGGGACTACTCGGACAGGTTCATGCGAGTGAACAACCGGAGAGCAGGAGGACTGAGCTCTTGAGGCGATGTATCGAGCTGTGGCAGAAGGAGATGGATCATCGGATCCTTGTGAGTAATTGGTCTTGGTCAGTATTATAACATGTTCACTTGTAGCTTGACGTGAAACGACGAACCGAGGAGGAAGAGATGGCTATGAGAAAGCTTCGGGCGATTGTGCCTGACCTTGAGCCGAAACTTGTCCCACATGTCAAGCTGGTGAACAGGATGTAAGCAGTCTCCCCAAGGGAGTATCATTCATCACTGATATTTCAGTGGCACCATAGCCAAACAAGGCAGCCTATTCGTCTTGATCGATCCTTCGGCCGATGTATGGGAGAAGCGATACTTTATCCTGAGACGGTGAGTAGGATCGCCCGGGAACCTGTTCTCGCTGATAGAACAGGCCTTTTCTTCAGGTCCATCCCACGGCGGGAGAAAGGGAGACCCAGGTCATCAACCTCACAAAAGCGACAGTGGTTCCCAGTCCGGACGTCGAAATGCTGTTGCGAGTGAGTATGGCGGTGCTGTTCGCAAGCAGGGCTGATGGAAAGCGAAAATATGCCTTTACGATCTTTACGACCACTAACTCTTACATTCTGCAAGCGGCTTCGGAGAAGGAGATGAGCGAATGGATATCAGTCATCGCGACGACTAGCGCGGGATGAAAGAGCGTGGGTATGGGGGATATCTAATGGGATGATCCATTCACGACTTTTTGCATTTTGACGATCATGACGAATGCCCTATTGTTATTGTCACTACTTATTTTCGCGCATGCCAAGTGCATGCACATGCTGAAGCATGCCTCGCTCAGCCTTGCTGTCGAACATGAGGCAGTACTATAAGGAAGGACGGTCATGAACGAACTTGACCATCCTTCTGTAATAGATGGATCTCGGTTTCCTCCGCCTCATCTTCTTGTCCCTCTAGCAAGAGCAACTCATCCAGTGTCATACTCTGGACTCTTTCTTGCTCTTTCTCCTTCTCTAAAGTACGGTCTTGGGAAGTAGTACGCGGGATCGAAGGGTCTGGGACAATCGGGATATCGTCCAGTTCAAAGGCGCCATCACTATCGGAATCGAAGCTGAGTCGTGCTGGCTCATTGAGCCCGTCTCCGGGACGCGGTCCAATAGTCCCTACGTTTCTTAGATCGGATAAGATAGTTGGATTGATATGCTGTGCTGAGTCCGAGGAGGCTTCTGGTGATGCGAAAGCAGGACGAGCACCGATCTTGCCCACGTTGTCGTCCCGGTTCTTGCCAGATTTTACATGTACTCTTGCTTGCCTTAGCCGCGCGGTATCCATCGTCAATTCTCCTGGACTGCTCTCTTGACTATCCGTTTCTTCGTATTCTGAACTATCAGATTCTGAGATCGAACTTCTCGACGTATTGGCGGATGTTCGGAGATTGATGGTGTACTGGGAAGGTGAGACGGGAGAGGTGTCACTTGTAATTGAATCGCCTGAGGATGAAGGCGGTTCAGCTGTCGACAGGGGAGCTTCTGGTAATCGTCTTTGCCTGGTAGTAATCGCTATAGACTCTAAGGCCGGTATCGGAGGTGGCTGGATGTTCGGATTGTTTGACACCGAGAGTCGCTATGGCTGATTCAGCTACTGCATGTTGTAGTGTAGAAAAATAGGCGGCGTGATTGCAGCAGGACACTCACGAGAGGGTTTGGTTTGGCCTTCAACGGCAATTTTTGTCTGACGGGTAGGCACATCCAGAGAAAGAAGGCCATCTTGCTCACCCAATACAAGGGCACCAGATGGGACAGGGAGTCTCTACCGATTGCGGATTCGAGGAGGACGAGTCCAGAAAGAACGGTCCAACATTCTACGAGATGCTGCCACTGCGCGGATCGGATATCATCGTTGGCGGGGTTGTATGGCAGGGTCTTGAGAGACTTCATGAACATTGGGAAAAAGATCATCAGGTCAGTGAGTACTGGGGCCGAGCCGTTCGGATCCAAGGTGAGTACGGACAAGATGGCGATGAGAGTGGTGTTGCCGATTACATATGGAGGTCGACTGGTCTTTCGCGCCAATACGACTAGAATGGGCAGAGAGTTGACGATCTGGACAAGTCAATATTAACCTCAGGAAGGCATGCTCTCATGGGCTGGAAGACCCACGTCTTCGCCTATCCTCGCGAGTTCACGCTGAGCTTGCGTCAAAGCTCGTTTTATCTGGGATTGGTATTGCGGCATAGCGAGTGGACTGTATGTTCTTGGTCATAGTACATAGGCTCACTTTATACAAGGTTTATGTCTACCTGAGATCATCGCAACCCACTCGCCGTCCTTTCTGCCCTATACGCTCAAGGGGTCATGTTGAAAGGAAGAAAGTCTTGTAGTAGCATTTGACTTTGACGAGACTAGCCACATTTGGTGCCCCGCACGTCACGTTGACCTACACAATCTCACCGCCTGATGAACGTCATCCTTGAATATGCTGTCTTCTATCTTGTCGTCGTTGGTGTCAAGCAGAAGGACAGCCGAGGAAAACTATCTCACCCGAGCTGACACGCAGTACTGAAGCGCTAAATTAGTGGTAGATCTACCGGTATTCTTGTCCATGAGGCTCTTTGGGCAGGCTCATCCTTTGACTGATCTACCCCGCTTACTCTGCGCACCGCCGCACCGCGTGAAAGACCACTTGTTGATCTTGTCACTCATCACGTCGACCTTCAAATCTGAATCCGATGACTAGGTAGGACAAAACGCGCCGAAATGGAGGTGTATCCACCGACCGATGTGTATAACGACTACGGAGCGGACTATGCGTATGGTGACTATATTACCGAATCGCAATATGACCCTTTCGACCCTTACAACTCCTACTCCTACGCTGATCCCGCTCTTGATACCTACGCTGAAGAATACGACTATGATGACCCAGGCGGGATCCTTATCGAAGATGAGTATTTCGACGATGACCCTTCCGAAGAAGAAGTATGGCTTCCATACACCCCTCCTCCCCCTTCCTCCAGCGATCAAGCGGGCTCAGGTCAGCAACAAGTCGTTCTTGCCGGCTTTCCGGGCATGTTCCCACCAACCGAACTTTCGGGGAGTTGGTGTAACCTCCATCCTGCCGAATGCGCTCGACAACACGCGCCTGTAAGCCTCAACTCGACGTGTGTAGATGGGAACGGGACAGATGGAAGGAATGGGACGTCCTGCGGGGAGATTATGGCTGCTGATAAAGGGCTAGGAAGAGCATTGGGGAAGGTGGACCTGAGCGGGTTGGGAATGGTCTTGTTAATTGCTATGCTTCTTTTGGTGGGATTGCACTTTGGATGGGATAGCGAGAAGAAGCCAGGCAAAAGCGGTGACAAGGATAAGGAGAGAGGTGGCTCGGGTAAGCTGTATTGGATGAGAAACTTGTCAGCAATAATGCTTATGGATCAGAGCAAAAGGCGGGCAAGTCTGATCCGAAGAAAGCGGAGAAAAAAGATCCCAAGACTGGCAAAGACGATGCCAAGAAGCCCTCGAAAGACGGAGGGAAGGGTGAGAAAGACCCAAAAGCTAGTAGTAGAGAGGGCAGGGAAACGAAGGACAGCAAAGGCAGACCAAGCAAGCCCGATAGTGGTACTGGCGAGAGTGGGAGAAGTGGGAAAGAGCGTTCCGATAAGGGTGAGCCTGATTTGCCTTCTTCAACCCTTGTTCTTCAGACATTGGGGTGAGAAAGCTACCTTCGCTCTTTCAGTATCGAGCGCGAAAAGCCGGCGCATACCAATCTGGTGCAAGACCAAGCCATCTGCACATACCTCTTGCCTTACCCCGAAGCATACAACGATGCGATGCTTCTCTATCTGTCTTTCGGAAATATCGCTGACACTTTGCAGCTTCGGGATCGTCCGATTCTGCCAAGAAGGATTCTAAGGACCTTTCCAAACCCTCCTCATCCCGCAATCCTAAATCAAGCACTGGCGGTACCGATCCGAAGAAAGACTCCTCTTCGCGGTCAAATCAGGGTGAATCAGCCCCAAGTGAAGCCGAGAAGAAAGCTCGAGATGATCGTAAGAAGGCTGAAGCCAAACTTGAACAAGCCAAGAAAGATCAGAAGAAAGCTCAAGCGGGTGCTGATGCTGAGGCGAAAGCTCGAGCCGATCAAAAAGTCAAGAAAGCACAAGATGAGGTCGATAAAGCTAAAGGAGCAGAGAAGAAGGCTAAGAGGGATGCAGAGAAACAGCGAGCTGCTGCGGCATCGGGGTCCAGCAAGGATTCGAAGGATGCAAGGAGCTCAAGCTCGTCGAGAGATCCAAAGTCGTCCTCCAGAACAGAGCCATCCTCCAGTAAGCCGAAACCTTCGTCATCAACACCAGCCAAGGACGGTAAGACGTCCGCCTCATCGAGCAAAGATGGCAAGACATCTAGTTCTTCCGGCAAGGATCTCAAGCCATCCACACCTTCTAGCAAAGATGGCAAAGATGGCAAGAGCTCCTCTGGCAAAACTTCCTCTTCCAACCCGGCATCCGGCTCAAGCTCCTCGAAAACTTCAGGTGCTAAGGACACCCGTACAGATGCCCAAAAGGCCGCCGACGCAGAAGTCGACAAGGCGAAGAAGGACCTTGCCAATGCCCAGCAGAAGGAAAAGGACGAAAAGAAGAAAGCTGTAAAAGAGGAGACTGCCAAAACCGGCAAAACACCCTCTTCGACACCGCAAACACCTGCCGTTGTCGCTGCCAAAGCTGATCGAAAGAAGGCCGAGGAGAAGTTGGACGCGGCAAAGAAGGATCAGCGGAAAGCCAACGCTGCTGCAGCCGCAGCGCCGAAGACGGAAAAGGAGCAAAAGGCGGCAGAGGAAAAAGCAGAGAAGGAGGCCAAGGAGAAGAAGGCAAAAGAGGAGAAAGCGAAGAAGGATCTGGCGAAAGCGAAGAGCGAGTCGGAAAAGGCGAAAGAGGAGGCTAAGAAGAAGAAGGGGGAACGTGTTGCAGCTGTGAACCCTACTCCATCAGCGAAGACGAAGGAACAAGTTAAAGCGAATGATAAAGTAGCGCAGGCTAAAGAGAACCTTGATAAGGCCAAAGCAGCTGAGAAAAAGGCGGTGGACGCTGGAAAGCCGAAGGATATAGAAAAGGCCACGGAGGCTAGACGGAAGGCTCAGATTGATCTAGACAAGGCAAAGGCAGGAAAAGGAGTCGCTGATGCCGATGCAAAAGTCAAGAAAGCTGAGCAGACTGTCGAAGCGAAAAAGAAAGACGAAAAGTCGGCTTTACCTGGATCAACCAAGAGATCCGCTGCGAAGGAAGATCGGAAAGCTGCCGAAGCGAATCTCGATGGAGCGAAGAAGGAGCAGAAGGAAGCTGTCAAGCAGGCGAAAAAGGTCGGTGCGACACCTGATGGGAAGAATGAGAAGCAAAAAGAGGCAGATGGCAAGGTCAAAGCGGCAGAGGAAAACTTGAAAAAGGCGCAGAAAGAATATGAAGAGGCCAAAACGACCAAAGATCCGGATAAGATCAAAGCTGCCAAAGCCAATGTGGTCAAAGCTCAAGATGCACTCAAAACGGCTCAAGGGGATAAAGCTAAAGCCGATGGCGAGGCAAAAGGAAAGGCTCCGGAAGTCAAGACAGCTGCGCAGGTCAAGGCGGACAAAAAGGTAAAAGAGGCGCAGGATGAGCTCGCTAAAGCGCACAAGAGGGTCGAAGCAGCAAAGACGCAAGGTGATGACAAGGCAGTCAAAAGAGCTCGCGAAAAGGTAGGAGAGGCGGAGAAGAAGTTGGATGGAGCAAAAAAGGAGAGAAAGTCGGCAGATGATGCGGCTGCAAAGGAAGCCAAGGGTGAGGAGTGATCGCTCTGCTTCGGGGCTGACTAAATAGCTGCTCTGAACGAAGGGTCGGGCTTGACTCCATGGAAGATACTCCCTTTCCTGCTTCTGATCCCTCTACTAGGGCTCATAGGTCGAGCTCGTCTCACCATGCCGCCAACTCCCGGTTTGGCTGCAGGATCGATGTTCCACCCGCCTTCGAGTGCAGCGCGACCAGCAACCACGCGTTCATGGACAGCGAGTTCGAAACCTGCACCTCAGGTCCAGATCAACAATGTCAATGCTCAAGGAACGGACATACCCATCAATATCGGCTCAACATCGGGACCCGAGGTATTCGTTTCAAACTCAGCACCACCGCCCCCTCCACCGCCCGTGTATGAACCACTAGAATTCCACTTTTCGGGTCCCGCGAATCCCGATCGACTAGTGGGTATGCTCATCGCGCTCGTCATCGCAGCTGCACCTCTTCTCGTCGATTACGCTCGGGATTGGCCAGTACGGACATACGAATCGACAGATTATATACAAGCAATGTACCATTATATCATTGCTGGTGTATTCTTCTTGTTCGCGCTTCTCGCGGCAGATCGGCAGTATGCAATCTCGACACGGTATGGTCCCTTAATACGCGCGCGAGTGGACGGGATAGGTAATTGGGTCACACCAGCTATGGTCGCCACTGTAGAAGGTGGAGAAGGGCTTGTATGGGGCGCAGAGGATATGATCTTTGGAGAAGGGAGGCATGTTCTTGGTGTGGTGATTGCTGCGGGTCTGGTCGTTCTCGTGAGCATGAGAGAGCCTATGAAGCCGGGAACGGTGGGGGGCACGGAATATGCAGATGCCAGTGTACAATTTTTGTATCTCTTTGGCGCGGGTGTTGTGGGCATGTTGTTCTGGAATGCATAGATTGCCAGCTTGGCAAAGCGAGCAGTGAGTTTAGCTCTCCACGCAGACTGGTAGGACTATCGGGATATAACAAAGAGCTGCCGTAGACTCGATGCTATTGCAACATACTTATGGACAGGCTTATTCCACACGAGTATACCATGGTTCATGTCTGTGGTAGAGCGCCTTCCTCTGCTTCGAGGGTGAAGTGTGTGACTGCCACGAACAAAGGATGCTGGTATTGTGCCACATTTCGCGGTATCATGGACATAATACGGATGTGCAAAACGGCCCGTCCCCCCGATGCGCCGGGAGAAGTCACAGTGGGTGTGAAGGTTGAGCCGAGCAAGAGCCTTCGGACGTTTGCCTCCGAAAGGGGACCATCGATTACAAGGGGTCTCTCTGTAGGGTGCTGGAGACTTGTGACAACGCTGCGAGTACTGCGCGAAAGCGGGAGCTCCATCTGAAAGGAGGCGTGGTACTCATGCATGCGATTCACCTTTGAATCATGCTTGGACTGAGGAGGTGGGATGGAGATGCGATACATATGTATATGACTGCTCCGTGTGACGGCTGGGCTAGGTTTGAGGGTGAAGAGAAGGAAGGGGGGTTGCAAGGGGGCTGCATCATTGAACACAAAGATGGGACACATGAGATGGGAGTCTCTTTGTTCGTCCAGAGCACATCACCCTTGACCTTACATACACTCAATCTCAGCGATAGCTATTGCACTGGTCCTCGACAGCTTATCTCGACGCTGACAACAATATTGGGTCAGAGGCATACAGAGGACAAGGTGACAAGGAAGGGGGTTAAATTGCCAATAGGTTCAGAGTGACAAGCTGGAGCAGCCAATCACCCCCCCTCCCCCTTGCATCGAACACCACTCACCTCGTCTCGACCTCACCATCGACAACCCACACCGAGCCTCTTCCTCCTCTGTCCCCTCTCTCCTTGTATTTCGGTCTTTCACCCATGAAAGACCACTCATGAGCCATCAGCCGTCCCTCTCCACTTCTTCGCCCGCTACCGTCTCGACCCGAAATAAGCCTTACGATTATTCCACCAACACCACCGCTCGACGAATCAGCCACGACATTACCTCCCCTCTCAACTCTTCTTCCCTCGATCGATACCGCATCTCTCACGATACCATACCTCAAGACATCCAGCTCCCGCCGATCGATACGACGCCTCAAGTGCAACAGCAGGCCACGTCGAGTGGTACACCACTACCACCTGCCCAAGCCACACGTTCTGGCCGACACTTGCATCTCCTCGCTCCATTGACCAATCGTCTTCACGCGCAACAACCCGTGCCCTCGATTCGTATCCCTGCCAACCCATACGCTGGATTTGCACCTCAGAGTGGAACGCTCCATCGCCCAACCTCTTCAGGATCCGGACCAGCCCTCTTATCACCGGTCTTCAGTCATCCGCTTCACTCTTCCACTTCCAACTCTCAATACTTCTACCCATCGTACCATCACCAAGCGTCTTCTGGCGTTCCCTCTCCCCTCCCACCTTCATCGAGCGCAACGCCTTACACTCCAGGATTCACCTTTAACGGAGTAGATTACGAGGAGCGTCTAGTCAGATCCCCTCATCCACCCCTCACCGCCGCGTTGCGACCGGATTACAGTCACAATTCCCTTTGGCCCCCACCACTCCCCTCTATTGGACAATCATCCTCTTCTCACGGATACTCAAGAAGCACCAGTAGCCTTAGCACAGGTCGTCGATTCTTTTCCTCTCCAATCGACACCTCGCAAGCGACAATCCCTGCACCTTCTTACCCACTCTCTCCAAGCGGATTGTACTACCCCTCCATCCCGAATCAACTCGCCCCGCCCACCAAAGCGATATTCAGGACTTCGCCGGTGATCATTCCTCCACCGCTCCGATTCAACTACTCTCAATCCCCACCTCTAAACACCGAAGGTGTACACGATCCAAACATGCCACCTAGACGAACCAAGGCAATCCCGGCTCCGGGAACAAACTCGCACCTTGCGTCTGCAACACCCGCAACCGTCAGCT
The DNA here is from genome assembly GCA_032158125.1 of Papiliotrema nemorosa. NCBI lineage: Eukaryota > Fungi > Basidiomycota > Tremellomycetes > Tremellales > Rhynchogastremaceae > Papiliotrema > Papiliotrema nemorosa. The sequence goes on from JASKOT010000024.1 coordinate 260,094, forward strand.
CCACCACCAGCTCACGTAGAAGAACCGGTCCGACGGGGGCCACCCGAAGCTCAGGTGGTCAAGGATGGACACTGGAGCACACGGTGGACTCTGTCGGAGGGAAAAAGGAAGTCATCGTCATCGATGATTCCGAGTCACCTGCCCACTCCATGACCACGCGTAAGAGGACGAGAGCGCAAATCGCCGCAGAAGCCGCGTCGATGTCTACCGCGCAAGGCGCCAATGGTCATACAAGCGGCAGCGCTTCAATAGGCCTCAAGAAGCGCAAGGTGGACGAGGGCTCTGAAGCAGGAAGTGTCAAAAAGGCCAAGGCCAAGGCACCCGCAGTATGTCGCCAAACCTATTTCGACATAGACGCAACTGACACGCAGACAACGACGAACAATCATACAAATACATATATACAGGTTGCAAGACAGCCTGCTGCGCCTGCAGCCGCATCATCTTGGGACGACGCAGACGGTCATTATATCGTGAAACCCGACGAGTTCCTAGGTGGAAAGTGTGAGTGACCACTAGAGGAAAGAGCTAGATTCATTGTGCTGATCCCAGACCGCATCGTTCGACAACTCGGGCAAGGCACATTTGGCAAAGTGGTCGAGGCTCGCGATATCGAGACCCGACGCAAGGTGGCAATCAAAGTCATCCGGGCTGTTCAGAAGTATAGGGAGGCCAGCAAAATAGAGCTGCGAGTGTTGGAGGCGCTTAAGAAGCACGATCCGCATAATCTAAAGTGAGACCATATCTTACGTGGTCGCATCAGCACTGACACGGCAGCAAATGCATCCACATGGACGAGTATTTCGAGTACCGATCTCACCCCTGTATCGTCTCGGAGCTCTATGGGATGAGCGTTTTTGATTTCCTCAAGCAGAATGGATTTAGTCCTTTTCCGCTTCGACATATACAGGACTTTGCCAAGAGTCTCTTCAAGAGTGTTGATTGTGAGTGATATCCAGCAAGGTGGATTCTGCATGTTGACAGGTAGTCCTGCATCGCCTCAAGTTGATACATACCGATCTTAAACCGGAAAACATCCTGCTGGTCAGCAATTCCGCAGTGCTAAATGGGCCAAGGGTGAGTGTTTTTCGTTGGCTCTCCACATTTACTGATCGCTACAGGTCAAGGGGGCAAAGACGAGATCCATCCTCAAGAGCACTGATATCCGTCTGATAGACTTTGGTTCGGCTACCTTCGAGAACGAGTATCACTCATCGGTCGTTTCTACCCGGCATTATCGAGCTCCCGAGATCATTCTAGGTATGTCTGACACTGTCAGTCGCTTGTGCTTTTCCTGATCACCAGGCCTACCGTGGTCTTACCCTTGCGATCTATTCTCGATCGGGTGCATACTAGTGGAATTCTTCACCGGAGACGCACTGTTCCAGACGCACGATAACTTAGAGCACCTGGCGATGATGGAGATGGTCATGGGCAAGATGCCGCAACGGATGGTTGAGAAAGGACGGTAAGCGCATTTCAACATGACGCGTGGCAGAGACGCTGATCGTCGTAGCCAAAAGAAACCAGAATTCTTCAAGAATTCAAAGATCGACTTCCCCAACGCTGGTGTTTCACGATCTAGTCGGAAGTTTGTCAAAGGATTGAAAGCTCTGCATGGTGAGCATATTGATGGCCTCTCGCGACCTCGCATATCTGACCGGGCAGAAATCATCCCGCCCAACAACACATACAATCGGCATTTCCTCGACCTGATCACTCGCCTCCTGGACTTTGATCCTGACAGTCGGATCACGGTTGCTCAAGCGCTACAGCATCCATTCTGTGCTCTTGATGTTGCTGAACCCGTTCTTCAGGTGCATTTGGTCGAATGATCGCAAGACCCGTGCTGATTGTCAGTGAACAAAGGGTGCAATGGATAATTCCCCGGCATCTTAGCATATCTCGACACGCACAAAAGCTTCATGACCCTCCTATCAGGGCGCAGCTCGACTCATCATGCAGCCACGTTTCCACTCTTTGCGCTCCAACCAGACGTTATCGCCTCTCCGACGAGATCACGAAGGGCTTTTGCATGCGGACGGAGAGAGGACGTGCATCTTCGTCGCATAGATTCTTTCTGGACATCTTCTAACCTACTCTGTGTATATGGTTTTCTATCTTTTCTCATGTTTACGGGACGGCAGGGACGCGATGATCTGACTCTACGGATCGTGACTGGTTGAAAAGATCTGTAACGATGTTTATGTATCATGTAATGAACTCTCCCTCATATTTTCGCAACGAGAAAAAAGCGAGGTTGATCCGCAAAGATGCCTGCTGCCGGAGGCGGCTTGATTGGTGTGTGCTGTCACCAGAAAGATGTCTAGAGAGGTGGTTGTTGTTTTGCATGCAAAAGGTACGGTAGGAGTAGAAGGATTTCAAGAACGTGTATATTATCCGCTCCCATGTCCGACATCCAGGGATGATTACGATGCTACATTTCAATCGTCGATACCGATTATTTGGTCTGCGAGTCAGTCTGACATTCGCAGGAGCATGGTATGGTCACTCACAGCCTCCTCCATGTAGGTGATGAGGTCGTTCCTGTCCTTGGCCTTCTTCAAACCAGCAAAAGCCATCTTGGTACCGGGAATGTACTAAAAAAGTCAGTCCCAACCCCACCCGAGACAAAGTATATACTGACCTTCTTGGGGTTCTCGAGGTACTCGAAAAGGGTTTGGTTTCCCCATTCGACGCCCTTGTTGACGTTGGCGGCGGTGTAAGAGAAACCCTCGGCTTGACCGGATTTTCGGCCAAAGACACCGTGGAGGTTAGGTCCGACCTTGTGGGGCTCTCCAGCACCGAGAGTGTGGCATTGAGCACATCGGGTCTAAGGGTTAGCTCCAGAGCCATGGATAGGTGAGGTGAAGGTGGATGTGGTGGACAATCAAGGTGTAGTGGTTGAATCGGAAATTTCGATGTCAAGTGAATCAAGTGGTGGTAGCCTCGATCGGGGTGATATAGGTGCGTGAGGAAGCTGGGATACTAACCTTGAAGATACCCGCACCCTTTTGAGAGTCACCCTAACTGTCAGTCATGTTCGATACCTCTGACACATCATCGATCGAGCGGCAAGGCAGGGAGATCAAGACGGAGGATAATGGAGAGATAGTCCTCTCCGTCCCTCGACCAATGCGTCGATCTCCCTGTCTGTGGATGGATGAAGATGGCGATGCTCACTTTTGAGAAAGACATGGTGTGTGATTAGAGGATCGATATGGGATCTAAGAGAGACAAGAGGGAAGACTGGAGAGATGACAGAAGTGAGATGGTGATTTTTGCCCATGGCTGGGTGTGAGCCGTGTTTGGGGGGGGGGGGGGGGGGGGGGGGGGGGGGGGGGGGGGGGGGGCGGGGGGGGGCGGGGCGGGGGGGGGGGGCCCGCGGGGC